>JAANDG010000786.1:0-57788 GCA_036852015.1 Pelodera strongyloides | reverse complement strand
ATACTATTTTCCGAAAAACAAGTGCGGTATTCGAGAAAGAAAAGTAATGCATGAAAAACGTAAAGCGAGGTAGAATCGTAGAATTTAAAGCCGTATTTTACCTACTTTGAGAATTTTGCATATGATATGCATTTCCTATGCAAAGTGTTTGCCGTAAGCTTGCCGAACGGGCACATGGGAAATTCGTATCATATGCAAATTTCCCAAAGTAGGTACAATACGGCTTTAAATATTTTTTTAGAAATCATGTCGTCGACAAGCTAATCCGTGTATGCATGATGGACGGCAAAAAGGAAACGTCACGTGAAAATGTTTATTCAGCACTGGAGATTGTAAAACGACGTCAGTATAAGGCGTGGCTAAAAGCGGGTACAGAAGATGAGAAGGTTAGTTCTTTTTGTGTTTGTGATATTCGAGGCTTTAGTTTATTATATTATATTGTTTTGATTCAAGCAAAAACCATCTATATATAATAGAGGCCCTATTCATCAACATAGATGGGGCCCTCCGTAGGCTCACGAGCACCCTGAATATGTTCTGCTCTTGCACTCTTTAGCTCCTTGGGGAGGCCAGGGAGGCTCCCTGCCCTGCGTGTTGGTGAAAACGGCCTCAGAGCTATTTTGTGCTTCGGCTTCGGCTTCAGCTAGTAATTGTAATCTGTGCAGATCGACTCCATTTATGATTTATGCCTTGCTTATATTAAAGCTGCCTGCTTCTCATATGCACATGTAAAGTGATATAAGGTGCACCTTGCGGGAATCGAACCCTGGCCGCTCGCGTGGCAGGCGAGCATTCTACCACTGCACAACTTTGCGACATGTATTGCTTCTTATAACATTACTTCTTATCTTTCAGTCGAAGATCGAGTTGGACCCATTCAAATTAGCAGAGCAAGCCATGCGCAATTGCCATCCGCTCATGAAACTTCAAGGAGTTACTAGAGGTATTGCTATTTGCAATTGTTTATATTACCATTAACTTGTGCTTGTGTGTTGCAATTATTTTTATAAAAAGTCCACTATTTTCTCTTTTTCATGCATATGTGTTTTACATTTGTTGATTTGTTGTTGACGAATGACGAGTATAATTATTTCTAGAGTATACAGCGAAATATCTGTGTAGCATAAGATTCTCTGTCTGCGGTAGAATGTCGATTGCATAATGCATCCTGATCCTCTGAATATTTGCTGCAGTGTCTATCTTTAATTTAATATTGTTGAATTGGTGAATGTTGTTTATGCTAATTGCAATTGTCCCAATTGTCCGTTTTACAGGAGGTACCACCTATCAAGTGCCTTTTCCTATTGAAGAACCTGAGGCAGAATTCCGAGCGATGAAAATGATGAGAGACATATGCAGACAAAAGGCAAAGCACGGAGAGACTCATTTTAAGGTGGGGAACAGAACATTTGTTGATTTATATTTATTTATGGTGATCTGTAGGTTATCGGATGAAGTGAACGTAGGTCCAATATTTCAGATAAAATTAATAAAAAAAATCTCAATAAAATAATACCTAATTTTAAAGGAGCGCTTGTAACACCAAACCCTCTTGAAATTCAAGTTACAATTATTTCATGTTCGTATGCAGTATATGAGTATGAGTTTTTGCAGTTTGCTGTATGTATACTTTTTTAGTTCTTGATATGAGAAGCAGTATATGAGTTTTTGTTGTATGTATACTTTTTAGTTATTGATATGAGAATAGTTTATTTATTTATTATTATTATTATTATTATTATTATTATTATTATTATTATTATTATTATTATTATTATTATTATTATTATTATTATTATTATTAAATTATTATTACAGGATATCCTGGCCGTTGAATTGCTGGCTGCACATCAAAACGAGGGTCACACAATCACCGCCAAACAGGAATTACACAAGCAGTGCGAGGCCAACCGAGCCTACGCTCATTATAGAGGATAATTTGTATTTACGAAGATCTCAAGTTGGTTATGTTAATTTCCAATTTTTATGTTTTCTTTCCATTTCCAATTAGTTTATTATGCTTATCTGCTTGTCGGTTTCTTTAGTGACCAGTTATTGGTATTGAATTGAACTGTGGCTGTTGAGCTGAGCGGCTGAGCTGGCTGAGCATTAGACCAATCGACTTTGAAGTGAAAAATAATTTTGTACTTAAACTAGTGTAACCACCGGTCTTGGAAATGTATATTGGACACATTAGCGTAATGCAAAGTGTGAGGTGAGGGACATGACTGAGTTGAGTGAGTTTCTTTTCTAAAGTACGCGGGAAAGCAACGTCCATTATACGTTTCAAAAACCGGTTGTTATATCGCTTTAAGTTATAGGTTAGTTTCTTAGAGTAGTGCCATAGTGACAGTAGATTGTGTGTTCTTTTTGATGTTCTTGGTTAAATTTGTTTGTTACTGCAATAAAATATGTTTTCTATTGTGATTGGTGGATATATTCTATCCCCCTATTGGTCTTCTAAAGCCTGTAAAATACTTCTCCTTGTTTCGTTTTAAACAAACGTTTTTATATTTTTATATGGAATGTTTATTGTTTTTGAAGGTTAAGTGTCATACTAAGAGTAGGTTAGTTTTGTTTTCGAATCAAAGTTGAGTAGTAATTATTAATTATTAATTATTGTTGTTTATTATATAATTGTAGTTATTACTATTTGTTGCAGATGTCCATAAGCGTGTCGCATTTGGCTGATTATGAACAACAATACTCACTGCAAACGGCCGAGGTATTATTTTTCCTTTTTCGGTTATTTAATTTTGTATTGCACTCCGATGTATTAAGGTATACTTTGCTTTTGTAAATCCCTACCCTAGCCATTTTTAAACCTTGTCAACCTAAACTTTACCTTCGCAGACCAGATTAAGGATTAAGCGTAGTTACATTTAACACTTTTATATCAAGGTTCGTTGAAACACTTAGTTTGCGTGTGTTTCAAGAAAGCTTTATAAGTGTGTTTTGGTTTTCATTTGATTGGTCATAACTCACACACTATTCTTTGCTAAGTAAAACTCAACAATGAACTAAATTATGATTACAACAGTTTGTGATATGGGTTATAGATAAGCATAGTCGTGAGACTAATGTAGTGGACTCTTGGACTGTTAATTCACGGAAAGGATGTTAATTAGATTAATTAGCGATTTTCGCTGGTCCAGTACCAATACTCAGTTCCCCGATCGTACTAAACGTGTAGTATGGTCCTTGTTAGTACTTTATGAATGATGCTAAGTGTAATATCTTAGGTACCTTAAGCTACAATTTATTTTATGAATATTGGATAATAGTGGGATTTATATATAAAAAAATCTTAGTAAATTTTAGGTTACGTCACGGATAGGTCGCCTCGCTCAGTTGGAATCATCGGAGCGTGTGCGCGGTGTGCAAGATGTACAGAAGATGTTGGTTGAAGTGAACGACTTGTTGGAGCAAATGGAACTGGCCGTGAGAGAGCTACCAGCGGGAAGGTTAGTCGATTTTTTTTTAATTTTATGCAGTTTTGCATATATGGTTGCGTGATACGAATTCCCTTGGGCTTTTGTCGGAAAAGAATAGTCGCTGATTGCTATGATCTGAGGCCATATTCACCACCCGATTTCCTCGGGGAAATAGTCCCTGGGGACAGAACATAACATTCTAATGTGAGATACGCAGAGAAAAAGACGGGGCATTCCCCATGGGGAATTGAGTGATGAATATGGCATCTTGGCATCTGATTATCCGTTTCTCATAGTCTCATTTCCCGCATAATAAGTGTGATCGTGGGACGTGGGATGCTTTTCCCGGTTTCGGGCGTACGGGAAAGGTGGGAAGGAACATATGTTCATGTTTTCAAATTGCCCACTTACTATAGTATAGACTATGCAGCATGATTTGCATACTGGGGTCTGCGATGATAGCACTGTTTATGTTTGGTTGTTGTGCTAGGCTAGGGTGCTAGGTTTGTGTAATGTCTTATCATCGTATTCATGTCTGTTTTTTTTCAGCGCTGAGCGTTCGAAATACGATATGCGAGTGAAGAGTTATCGTCAGGATAAGAAACAGTTGGATGCAGAACTGGAACGAGCGGTATGAGATCAATTTATTCTTTTTTTTTTCTTGACGTTAGGAGGGTTACCTCTAAGGCCATATTCACCACTCAATTCCCCGTCTTTTTCTCTGCGTCTCTCACAATATAATGCTATTTTCTATCCCGAGAGACTATTTCCCCCCGAGGGAATTGGAGTGGTGAATATGGCCTCTGTTTGTTGTATTGTGCCCTGTTTCTAGTTATTCCGTAAAAAACTAATCTGTCTGGATGTGAATTATGTGAAACAGGACTCTTACAAGAGTAACCCTTGCTTTAATATTATGACGCTTGTATCGCACGTAAATTGGGCTTTATATTATTGAGTCTTTTAGTACCGTTTTAGGTGAAACGACTCCGTGAAAGCGCAGATCGTGACGAACTGCTGGCTTATGATGAAGCTGTTTCGCTGGATCAACAGGTATTTTTGTGTTTTGTACTTTGTAGTTAGTGTTTATTTTGCCTGCGGGTTTTTTCTGTATATGTTTGTCTCTTTGTTTCACTTACTCGCTTTCTCGGTGGCATTTTGTGTGTATTTGTTATTTGCTTGTGTTTTGTTGCGATTTACATAAAGAATAGGCCACCTAAAGTTCAAGTATAAGAAGTAGTAAATGTTAATACTCGTATAATTATTCGTATTGAATGAAGTATTTATGTATTTTCTGCATTTAGTAAGTATTTAATAAAATTTGCATACATTTAGGAGGACCAACTGATCGAGAACACCCAGCGTTTGGAGCGAACTGGACGAAAGATACAAGACGCGTATAGGATGGTTGTGGAAACTGAACAGGTACTTTATAGTATCTTATTATATAAAGTTGGGAGCTTTTTTTTTTGTTTGTGCGTTTGTTTGATTGTACGTTTGGATGATGTGCGTTACGCTCAGGTTGTAGGATTGGTTCAGTAGTTCACGTTCCCGTGCACTGAGCCATCTCACTTCCCGAGCGCCCCTCTCACAAACGTCCAAAAAAGGCTGCATATATGGAATATGTGTGGTGTATCGTTCGGGCGTTTCCGCGGCGCTCAAAGTACTAGGTGTAAACTACAAAGAACATGCAAATCTAGAGCAACAAAAGAAGGGACGAAGCGAGGATTTTAGCATATGATCCTTGCCCTCATTTTTTAACTGATTTTTAATCTACGTTTCACGTATGCATAAAATAAAGTAAATTTACTAGAAAGTCGCCTCGGGCGGCGTAGCCGGCTGGTATTATATAATAATAAGATTGTATAAAGTTTATTTTTTTTTTCAAACGTGAACGTCGTGAACATATATAGAAAGTGAATGAAGCACTATTCATACTATCAAATAAACTGAACGAATTCAACTGAGTTTGACCATTTAACTCTTCAACAAACTACAGGAATAGATCAGATCGGATGCTCTTATTTTAGTAGCGTGTGTGAAACATTGGACTATTTTAGTGTGGTATATTGATGATATATTGTGAACGTGAGACCTTGCAAGGTGTATCACAATATTGCAGTTTTTCATCTTTTTTGTATTAACAAAGTGTATGTAGCAGTGGGATTGTGGGATGTCTGTGAAAAATACGGTGTAATTTCTAGGGGGAGGGGAGTCGCCATATTCCTACTCGACACAAGGTTTGGCGTCCTTACTTAGCCTTAGGCCAACCTGGCCAACACAAGATTTCTTTTATTTCTCAGCGTGATTTTCATCATTCCATGTAATTTTATAAATTTTCAGATCGGCGCTGAGGTTTTGGGGAATCTTTCCTCGCAACGTGAAACTATTGGACGGTCTCGAGATAGAATGCGACAAGCGGACGCGGATCTGGGAAGGAGCGGCAAAATGTTGAATCAGATGATTAGGAGGTACGTTTTTTACGGATCTGACTCTTTAAAGCGGTATTGCACGTGGTTTGGGAGGAGTATGTTTATGTTGGATAACTGAACCATTCGTTATTGTGTTCCATTATCATTATGTGCAATAGGGCCCTTATGTGCCATCTTTGCAAAGGTTCTTCTGAGGATGTCTCGAATGATCGTGAATGGTTCCTAAGACACGGAATTGTAGTGTAAATTGGAAACCAGTGTAAATAATTAATAATTAATAGTCTGGCCATCATGTACATATATATATATATACCAGCCGTTCGAAGAGCCCTACGGGCTCTTCTCCGACTGGAGGAATCGGCCTTCGGCCGATTGCTTCCCTATTTAAAAAAAGGATTGCTACAATTTAAAAAGTTAACTCTCGTCTCTTTCTCCTCCCACACATTCACACGTCTCTGATTGTGGAAACGTATAATAATCAGTTTGGATCACCGCTCGTCTAATGCTACCATGCAAATTTGCTATTGAATGTGCTATATGTAGGGCAGAGGATTATTCTTGGGATAAGCTAGCATAGCTCAGCAGGTAGAGCGTTGGACTGTGAAGCGAGAGATTGTGTGCTGCTTTGGGTTCGAATCCCGCCAGCGGCAAAGATTTTGTATGTTCTCATTCGATTGTGAATTGTGAATAGAAAATTTTCTTTATGAAAGGATTTCGTTGCGTTCACACGCGGCTTCAAACAAAAAGTAAACTCTTCTCCCTTTTAATAATAAGATATATATATATATATATATATATATATATATATATATATATAATATATATATTGTTGCAGTCGGGTTGGCTAGCTATACATATTACACTCTCGCTAGCCACACGCCCTCAGCATGTCTCTCTACTCTCTCATCACTGGGGAAACTCGGTCGGGGTGCCGCACCTGTACGGCACGGAAAAGGAGAGCGGCACCAGGTACGCACCAGCCAGGCTCTAGTTTTGGGAGCTTGGTGGAGGTCAGAAAAAGTGTGGGTGCGGCATAGGTGCGAAACTGGAGCCGGGGGTGCGACACAGGTGCCAAACTGGTGCCGATTTGGAGCCAAGTGCCTGTGCACATAAAGTACGCGATACTCAGGGAAGAGCGTAAAATCGGTCTACGCAGCGAATGCTCATTTTTCGCTGCCTCGCACTTTGCGTTTTTCTTTTAAACGATTAGTTTCTTTTGTTGTGTTTTTGTCAGAATTAAGTTGCATTTGAAAGTAGTGTTTGTTAAAAAGTGTCTGGTACAGTAGACAAGCCGTCGCATACGGTAGAAAAATGCACAATGCATGCGAAAGTAAATAAACCAAATTTTGAAATCCAAAATACTATTCAAAAGTTATTTTCTTTTCTCTTTTGACATTTATTTTCGCATTGTTTTTATCCGCAATTTAGCTTCTAATAAGAAATGACGCCCATCCGTATTTTATGTATAACGATTTGACCTTTAGTTTTATTGAAAACAAATACAAATTTTTCTTTATTGTGCCTTATTAATTTATTATTTATTTAATAACATTAGTTCAATTGCAGGCACCTTTGCTGGACAGAAACGCCGATGAAACCTTCACTTTTTGTGGACAAGTGTGAGTTTTTGTGACATTGCTTCTCAACTTACTTTTCGCCGTTCGTTTTGTTTTCCGTGTGCTAATCGTTACGTCAAATACGGAGCTTTACCGGTAACCTGGAACGCCGGCCGCGTAATTTTAGCATTAATTTTCTGGGTCGGCGAGGTGACGTCTACATAGTACCATATTGTATTCTTTTGTCTCCATATCTCCACATTTTTACAGTGAATTTTAGCCCAAAACGGATTGCCTGTGCAGCCGCTGGTCGGCTAGTTGCTTGACAAGGAGAACAGAATCCAAACACGAAATGAAAGTGAGTTAGATTATTTGCACGCTATTGATTAAACTAATTAAGATGTTCCACTTTATGCTTACCGTATGACGGGGACGGGACTCCTTAACATTGTTAATTGTTTCGCTTAAAGTGGAGCGAAAATGCAAAATTTCAGGATGTTTTTACTTTTTCCCAATGATTTCGTGACACCCCATCGTCATCAGATTGAGTATGTGCCAGCCCAGCTCAACCTCTCCTCTCCGCGATCCGTAAAATTTAAATTGTAGCTATTCTAGTGTATGATCACTGATCACAGACGGCCAATTTGACAAGATTAATAAGTTAATCTCTGCATTTAGATTCTCTACGTGCTACTGAATTATTTTTACTATTTAGTTCTATTCGACCGCTTGCTGACGCGGAAAACGCTCGAGGACAACTACACAAGGACACTTCTCTACGGACGTCTTGACATCTACGTCGGCGCTCTGATTAGCCAAGGGCAAGGTACGTATTCGGTTTGGTATTGTTTTAGTAGAAGGTCTTATGGCGTGCTTGCGTTATGTTGTAGGCACGGACATTCTAATTGTAAGGAGTTTTGTTGTGATTTTATTGTTTAAAGCCGAATAACAGCCAGTTTTTTGAAACGTATGGCTCACGCTCTAAGATTTTGTTTGAGCCATGAAAAATTTCGTGACCGTACATAATCAGCAAGTGTAATCATCGAATTATTTTTAGATACGAAAAATCACTCGAATCTGAAGAAGACACGATGAAGCGATCGTGACACGATCACTTCTGCCTTTACTGGATATTGAAATTGTGTAAGTTAATTTCGATGTTTTGCATATCTGTTTTTTTTTTTGTAAATGTGAAGCTAGCGGTGGTTCTTGGTTCTCACTGGCCCTGTTTCCTATACAAAGTAACACCAAAAATACTAAATGTGGGTCACCAATTGTATTATTTGTATTGTTTCGTCCAGGGTTTCTCCTTGAGCTACCCGTTAGTTGGACTCCTGTTAATTTGCTCTATTTCAGATCACTGAGGGACGTTCAACATTCTGCGCCTGACCGTCTTTGTACCAGAATTTGAAGAGGACCAAGACAGAAGTTTATTAGCTAAAGTATCACTGCAACATGCAACTTTTTTAATTATATGCAGCAAATAATTAGAAAAACCAATAATACTCGCTAGAAACATCTTTGCAGATTTACTTGTTGTGTTTTGGTTATGTTGTCAATTGTTATGTGACAAGCTGAGCCAATAGAGGGCGGCGGTTTAATACTATTTTTAATTCTTGATTGTTCGCTCAGAATTAGAATAATACTGACTGTTTTTTTCACTTAATACTCTAACTTACGGGTTAACGTATTCGTAATGTTCTGTTGCTCTGATATTTTAGTTGTTTTAGCACCGCAATTATGTCTATGAGTTTGCTAGCTAGTCGTCGCTCTCGTTTTTGACTAAAATTTTATTCATGTCGTAATTATGGCTGTGCCTTTTTTTATCAATGTTTTTGTTACTGTATTTTCTTGTCCCATTATTACATTGAAGTAAAGTTTTTTTGCTGAACTACCGCTTTATTTGTTTAATATGGTGCTTTTGTGAGGTGGGTGAGAGCGGGTAGCCCAGGGGGCGAATATCCCCAGTGAAGTTTGTAGTCTGTAGTCTACTTTTTTTGGCTCTAGTTTGGCGCCAGATAGGCACCTCTGTCGCACCTATTGGCTCTAGTTTCGCACCAGCTGGGCACCTCTGGCGCACCTATTTTACGCCCGGTTGTTGTATCTTGGCACCAGATACGCACCAGCCTCGCACCTGTACGGCACTATTCGGGGGGTGCAGATCTAGTTTCGCACCCCACTTTTTTTGGAGCCGCACCCCACCCAAATCTGGTGCGGCACTGGAGCCGAGTTTCGCGTTGATGCGAGCGCTCTCTCTATCCTATCCTATTGATGAGCGCTCGCTCCCAATTACCCTCAGTCGTGCCTTATGCCTTGACAGCGTTAACACCATGGCATAAATGATGTGTCCGACTCTGTGTTCATTATATACAACACAACACATCATACATACTATACAGTACACTCGTTTACAACAAGGCAGGGCTAGCCTTGGTTGTAACGTGGCGACCGCGGGGCTGGTTGGTTTTATTTCCAACCAGAGAATCTACAACTAGCCCCAAACTCTACTCAACTCTGAACTCTTCACCTCCCAATTTTCTACAATTTTATCGTCATATTTCGTCAGTATCTTGCTCAATGCTGCTATTTTTTATTCTGCAATCTTCGACACCACGCTGCACCTGCGAAAACCGAAAGAGAACACCGATGGAAAACGACGAGCTGCAAGTCCCTTCGAGTTGTTTGTGTAGTTAATAGTTTAAGATGGTGTCCCATATCTAGCTTTTTCGTAAGTAACTGGTCGTTATCATTTTTATGGCAGAATTTTTGCAGCTCAGGGACATCCCCGAGTTAGGCTAGGTCGTGAATCATGAGAATCGAGTAGAAAGCCTCTTCTCCCCATAGTTAGGACCCCGCTCTAGGACGTGCGAAACCTGCCAGTTGTGTAGCCTGGCCAGCCGACCGTTGTAACGCCACTCGGGTAGAATACTGTGGAGAAATATTCCAGTTTGATACTGCAATAGGGTCCCTTGCATATCTATGTTCCCATATTTGTTGAAGAAGTAGTTTTTAGATAACGTACCTAGGAGAAGAGCTAGAGTTCCATACAAATTTTTGAGGTTTTGAGAATAACTAATCATTGTTGAGTTCATTTTTTGTGTATTGTATTTGTATCAGGCCGACTCCGGATACATTTCGAAGTATATATCTTGTATATGTAATATCATGGCAGATGCGTATATCTTGTTATTGTTGGCACGCTGAGGTTGAGTTCCTATTTCTTTATTTTTTTTTTATTCGATCATTGGAAAATTATTTGTTGATAACATCACTGGATTTTTGCCTTATTACATCTGGATTTATGCCGTTTATACCATCACCGAATTTTACTTATTCCATCCTTGAAACCTTGGTAGTTTTACGTTGATGTTGATTTGTGTAAGTAGGGTGCCACATTTCCTTCACATCGTTTGACACCATTGTACATTTTATGTCATCTATTAGATGCCGGTTAGGCAACAGGATTAGGAATTACCGGCTAGGACAGAGCACAGGGACGTGCTCACTTAAGGAGGGGGGCATGTTGCAGTCGGGTTGGCTAGCTATACATATTACACTCTCGCTAGCCACACGACCTCAGCATGTCTCTCTACTCTCTCATGCGAGCGCTCTCTCTATCCTATCCTATTGATGAGCGCTCGCTCCCAATTACCCTCAGTCGTGCCTTATGCCTTGACAGCGTTAACACCATGGCATAAATGATGTGTCCGACTCTGTGTTCATTATATACAACACAACACATCATACATACTATACAGTACACTCGTTTACAACAAGGCAGGGCTAGCCTTGGTTGTAACGATATATATAAAATATAAATAATTAGTTATGAGGAATGCATGATCTCAGAGCACTAAAAATGGCCCATAACTTGTGTGAATGTGTGGTTACATTTACATTCATCATAACAGTTACTGAGGCCGTATTCACCAACACGCATGGAGCCCTCCCTGGCCCTGGCCTCCCCAAGGAGCCAGAGAGTGCGTATGCTTAGAGAGTGCGAGAGCAGTAGAATTCAGAGGTCATATTCACCACTCAATTCCCCATGGGGAATTCCCCCTTTTTCTCTGCGTCTCTCACATTAGAATGCTATTTTCTGTCCCCAGGGACTATTTCCCCGAGGGAATCGGAGTGGTGAATATGGCCTCAGAATGCCCGTGAGCCTGGGGAGGGGGGGGGAGGGGAGTTTCGCGTCCCAAAAATCCGGAAATGCAAAAAGAGAAATTGTAAATTACCGCTAATATCTGTTTTATTTCAGAGTCATACAAAATCGCCTACTGCTTCTCGTGGTTGCTGTGTTATTGATGTTTTCCCTACTCTTTGTGATCTACAAGTCATTGTAGGTGTGTGTTTTTGTATGCATAAGTTTAATTTGTATCATAGTTGAGTTTAGATTACCAGTGGCCGTATGCACGAACGCCGGGAATATGCTCCCAGCCAGTGAGATGTAAGAGAAAGCGAGGGATCATGCGAATCAGAGACATGCTGAGCGCAGAGTCAAATTCTCCCAGCCCGGGAGGCTCCCGCTTCCCGCTGTTCGTGCGTGCATACGTCATACGGCCACAGGTAGAAATGAGTAGTCTTATTATTGTACTAATGGAGCATATAAAATAACTAATTTTTGTTTTCATATATGAAATATCTTTATACGTAAGTAAGTACGTAAGTTGTATGAAAGAATTTGTGAAACCCTTCCGTAACAGCTGAGTTGTACGTTAGATAATCTGTGATCTGGTTAGTGTCGATTGAAACTTTGAAGCTGTATTGATTGTGTATTTAGGAAATGAGGGAATAATAGTAAAGCAGTTTAACATCCGGTTTTTGAAATGTTTATTGGACGTCTTTATTCCCATGTAGTTAGTTCAGATAACAGCGCTATTTTTTAAATTAAGCTATGTATGGGAATGCATTCAACATGTGTTTCAAATTGCATATGATAAAGGGTGGTTTTGTCAGTTGATTGGTGGCGTAATTGTAACTGGCCTAAACGTAAAGTGATTATGATCACCATGCTCCGGACCGTTTAATTATCATTTCTTATCTTATCATCATCGTCTCTTATGGCGTTGCGCTCTTTCTAAGAGTCTAATAAACACAAACATTTCTATTTCTATTGTTGTAACATGTTCTTTTATGTGCCGTATTCTTCGCCATGAATTTAGTCACCAGTTTATCATTGAAATAAGATTGTGACTGAATTTTACCATTAGTTTTCCTTTTTGCTTTATCTTTGTTTATTAGCTTTGTTCATTCCCATCGCTTTTCACTATGTGCTAGAATATTTTTTTACTATAAATATCAATGCACCGAAGTTGATCTTCGTTTGTGTGTACATATGCTTTTCATATAACGTGTTTAATAAAATGTCTTTTTTATGTATACATGTGTTAGTTGCTCCGTTTGAATGCAATAATTGATTGGGACATAAGGATAAGGAGTATGGTATGGTTTTAGAAGACTGTTTGTAAGCCGTATCTGCGGTAACACCTACACGACGAGGTACTGTAACAACAAACAGTGACCTTATTGTTAGTTTGCGTGTCTATGTGTAGGTATACGTATGCCTGTGCTTATGTATGTGTGCATATGCATTGTGTGTATGTGTTTATGTTTGCGTGAGTGTATGTTTGTGCGCGCGCGTACTTCTGCTTTTGTGTATCGTATGTGGGTGTGGTGGTAATCCTGATAAAACCAAATCCAACCTATTCGTATATATCATCAACCAAACATTAACTTTCGGAAAAACAAACGCCCTAGTTTCGAAACCCGTTTATCCCGTGGATCGTTTGATTTTATGAGACAATAACTCACGATCTCTTAGCCTTTCGTAATGCCTATAAAAGGGCTGACATAGTGTTAAACCGAGACAAACTGACAAATCTTTGTAACCTTCAAATGCGCTCACTCTACGTGTTCCTTATTCTTTTAATTGTGATCGTGACGGCGCATTGCTTGAAGAGCACGGTAAGTAAATTTGTTTATATTATATGTATAGATAATCATATATGATATGATACTACATAACTAAAATAACCATTAACAACGTGTTTTGTGGCTTGCGCTCGTTTTTGCTACGCGCAGTCGCCGCTATGTAGACAATGCGGGCGGCGCATCGAAGGCGAACTAGCGGTTCGCGAATTAGTATGACAGCTGTCCAGCTTTCAGTTGCTTACAATGCAATGCAGAAGAGTCACCATTTTGCAATATATGATGGAAATGCAGTTGTCCAACACGTTTCAAAAACCAGCCGTTATATCGCTTTAATTGGCTCTACTTTCAGAATCAGCGGTTCAATGGTGGTTCAAAGGTTCATGTCGGTAGGCGAGAAACTGATGGCGACCTCTTGGTTGGGGATAAAGAGTTATCAGTTACGAGGACTAGGAACCGAGTGAAGAGATTTGGTGTGTTTGGTAGAAGATCCTTTGGCAGACGTGGATTTGGACGTGGTGGTTCCCGAGGCGGAAGACGTGGTGGTTTTAGACGAGGTGAGGCTTATTTGTCGGATCATCACCAACGAAATTCGGGTGGTGCTCGGCGAAATCATGGCGCAAAAATTTTGCGCGACGAAGGGAACGGCGGCCGCCGTTGAACGGCGGCGCGCGGCGAAATCTAGCGCGACAATTTTGCGCGGCAAAATATAGGCCCGTGGGCAGGCGCGACGGCTGAAAGGAAATGCGGAACTTGAAAGTACCATTTAGAATGGTGCTGGGTGATTTAGACCATTTCTTAGCGCTCCAGTAACGTTTATTAGGATAATTTTTTAAAGTATTAGACTTTGTCGTAGAATATCAATGTGCAGATTCGAGCAAAGTTAATTCGAAATCAGCCATGCTTGTAACTTACACATGTAACCCTTTAATTTTGCAGTTTCTCATCGACGTTTCGGATAAGAGGCGATACCCGCTGAATCGGCTGAATCATCTAAATCACAGTTAAAATATGATAATTGGACATTAATAAATATTTTGTTACTTTGTGTTTCAACTCACAATAAAGTACATTATTCAAAGATGTGTTCGCAGTTTCCTTGTACCTTGTCAGTTTTTACTAAGCACAGTGTAAGCCTAAGCCTAAGCCTAAGCCTAAGCCTAGGCCTAAGCCTAAGCCTAATCCTAGCCTAAGCCTAAGCCTAAGCCTAAGCCTAAGCCTAAGCCTAGCCTGAGCCTGAGCCTGAGCCTGAGTCTTGTAACTTACACATGTAACATAACCCTTTAATTTTGCAGTTTCTCATCGACGTTTCGGATAAGAGGCGATACCCGCTGAATCGGCTGAATCATCTAAATCACAGTTAAAATATGATAATTGGACATTAATAAATATTTTGTTACTTTGTGTTTCAACTCACAATAAAGTACATTATTCAAAGATGTGTTCGCAGTTTCCTTGTACCTTGTCAGTTTTTACTAATCACAGTGTAAGCCTAAGCCTAACCCTAAGCCTAGGCCTAAGGCTTAGGCTTAGGCTCACAATAAAGTACATTATTCAAAGATGTGTTCGCAGTTTCCTTGTACCTTGCCAGTTTTTACTAATCACAGTGTAAGCCTAAGCCTAAGCCTAAGCCTAAGCCTAAGCCACAATCTATAAAATCACAAAACCCCCAACCTCGATACCCCAAACACCCACAACTAGCAATCGCAACCGGTACCATAACTAACCTAAACCAAGAACACAACATCGACCTATTTTTGGATAGTGGAGCACAACAATCCTTCATACTAGACGAAACAGTCGAACAACTCAACCTTCCCATCATCAACCAAAAACACATCGAAACAACCGTATTCGGAGGAACACGCCAACATTGGCTAAGCAACGAAGTAATCATAAACCTCAAAAACATCGGAACACTTAAACTATTCTCTATACCACACATCGTGGACGAAATAATCATCCAAAAACTATCAAACGCTGACCTCCAACACCTCGCAACTGAAGACTTGATCGTTTCCCGAAATCCGCATGAAGAGTGGAACATCCAACCTGAAATAATAATCGGTCAAGATTACCTGAACCTATTCTACCTCGAACACCAAACAATAAACCACCTACCATCCGGATTGATAATAACCCCAACAAAACTGGGAAACGTCATATCTGGAAACGAAACACAAAACTCGGAACACTACAACAACCCAACAACCTGTACCACCAAAACTAAGGTGATCGAAGACCCCTGGGCACTGGAAAACAATGAAACCATTGAAGAACAAAATCGGAACATCATAGAAGATTTTGAAAACAACGCCCAGTCGATCAACGATCGATTACACGTAAAACTTTGTTGGAGAAAGGAAGATAACCGTGAACTACCAACCAATTACCACCTCGCTCTCAAGCGACTCGAAAACATCATACCTATATTTAAAGGAAGCCAGAAACAACTAGAAGAATATAAACAAATCTTTGAAACTCAACTTCAAAACCACATCATTGAACTAGTACCACAAGAACAAATAACTGAATCACAAAACAGAATCCATTACCTCGCACACCACCCAGTATTTAAGGAAACAAGTAACACAACCAAGGTCCGTATAGTATATGACGGATCAGCTCATTACCGCAATCAACCCTCTATCAATGACCTCTTACACCCTGGACCCACCACCCTACCCAAAGTAGCAGGATCACTACTATGAACGAGATCATATAAAAACATGATGATCGCAGATATCGAAAAGGCATTTCACCAAATTGGCCTACTACCAGAAGAACGCGATTCAACACGCTTTCTATGGTTAAAAGACATCAATAAACCCCCAACTGAGAACAACCTAATCCACTACCGCTTCACTAGAGTCCCTTTCGGACTAACTTGCTCACCCTTTCTTCTCTCAGCATCAGTAAACCATCACCTAAACCAAAACAAACAAGAACCACAACTTTGCAACAAAATCAAACGAGATCTATACGTCGATAATGTAGTTATCGACGGAGAAACCACAGAAGAAATTCTAACTACCCAAACTAAAAGCCACGAAATCTTTCAACAATTATCAATGAACCTACGCGAATATGCTACCAATGATCGCTACGCACAAACAAAAATACCTCAAAACCTCAGAAACGACAAACCCCAACAAAAACTACTCGGAATCAATTGGAACCTAATAACCGACAGATATGAACTATCAGTCAAAATCGACGATAAACTGAAACGTCGACGATAAACATCAAAAACTCAATAACCCTTGGAACTATTTATTCCGCACTTCACAAGGTTTATGACCCACTAGGATGGTCGACACCACTCATGGTGGAGGCCAAACTATTCGGTCAAGAAATGTGGAAATATGGAATAAAATGGAAAGCACCTATAGCACAAAACCACCAAACCAAATGGGAACAAATAAAAAAGAACCTCGGAACCCAAAATATCTCAATACCTAGAACCATATTCGCTAACAACACGGAAAACACCCTCTATATCTTTACCGACGCATCACCTCTAGCCTATGCTACATGTACTTACGTACATATAAACAACGGGAAACCTCACCTCCTATCCGGGACCAATAACCTCAATCCGCTAGCACATCCTTTGACCGTTCCTCGAGCTGAATTGCAAGCGATTTTGAAAGGATTCGAATTCGCACAATTTATAGTAGAGGAAATGAAATCAACCCTAGCCAAAATAACCTCCATCAAACTATTCTCCGACTCTATGATAGCAATCCAACAAATCACCAAACCCAATACCACCAACATGGACGTGTTTACCAGAAACAGAGTACTAAAAAGCCGAAAAATCTAGAAAGCCCTAACCGAAACCCACAAAATACCACAAAAGACACATCATTAAGAAAACACAATTTATCGATTAACAAAGTGACAAGTGAGGGATTAACAATGTAACCCGATAGAGAGATCGAGTCCAAAGGTTGAGGATCGTAGAAACACTGAAAGAAGTTCAGTGTTCGTTGGAGATTTAACTGATCGAATGACTCATTGAAGACCAATACGAGTGAACCATTGAATAACGATAAATGACAAATAAACAAAGGTACCTGAGGAAAGAGAGGCCTCCAGATAGTGGTAGATCAACGGGATCACTGCAGCGAATATCGTGAGTGAAGAGTCATCAGAAGATCACTGAATCATCTTAGGGGGAAGAAGTTCTCGGCTCAGAGCTAGAGCGAGCAGTCACATCACGCACATCAAAAAAACCAATCGAATAAAAAATGTGTTTTCTTTTCTCATTTTCGATACAATACAGTATACAATTGATGAGCAGGTTCTATGACAAAGGTGAGGTGGTTCAAAAGATGGTTCAAATGTTGTAGAGGTTACGGTAGAGCGAGTTATATAGTTGCGCGACTAGCGGAACACTAAGCCTGAGCCTGAGCCTTGTAACTTACAAATGCAACATAACCCTTTAATTTTGCAGTTTCTCATCGACGTTTCGGATAAGATGCGATACCCGCTGAATCGTCTGAATCATCTAAATCACAGTTAAAATATGATAATTGGACATTAATAAATATTTTGTTACTTTGTGTTTCAACTCACAATAAAGTACATTATTCAAAGATGTGTTCGCAGTTTCCTTGTACCTTGTCAGCTTTTACTAATCACAGTGTAAGCCTAAGCCTAAGCCTAAGCCTAAGACGACGAGTACATGATGACAAAGACAGTGCTATTTGAATTCTTCCTTGCTCGATCTACATGGGCCAGACTGCCAGGTATGCTTCAGAAAGCTATTTTTTGCCTATTTCTTCGATAGTTTGGCTTGTGATAAGCGATAAGAAAATGAAAAAAGGAAACTTTCTTTATCAATACGCAAAACATCTCCGTACTGATAACTCGAGCACTAAAGCCATGATTTTAAATATTTCTGCTTTTTTTGACAGCTTTTAATTATTTTCTTCTAAGCTTTATTTTTAGTAATTTATTTGAATGAATGGAGTAACGCGCTCGAGTTGTGGGCTTTTGGTCATCATAGTTCATAGTTCATAGTTCGCATAAACGTACAAACTACAACAAAACTTTTTTTTATATATTTTTTGTCTATCCATTTTGACTCCAGTTTTCTCTAGATCGCAATTTCAGTGCAACTTCAGTACACAGTGTTTGTTGTCTTTAACCTCGCGATCCCTGGAACACACATTTGTTCTAATTTAATTCTCTCGTATTACCGAATGATAGAAATGAGGTGATGGCCCTAACAAGAGTAAGTCTTTTAAACCATTATGACATGTGGTTTGTGAAACGTATACTGGAGAACTCATTGCTGTTCCCCGGAGATGCAAAAATGAGCTATGCCCGCTATGAGCTATGCCGGCTATGCGGAGTGCTGAGTCGGCCGTTTTCTGAAAACTAAATTCCATAATGGCATATAATGGCACATAGTGGCACATAATGTCACATAATGGAACATAAACTTGCATACATTACATGGGTTCGCAGTTGTCCATCATAGTTTTCAAGTACATATGCTAGGCCAAATGTCGAGCAATTTGCGGTCTTGAACTCGTCGCCTAATTCTCAGGACCTCTGCGGAACAAGTCATAACATAACATAACATAAAAAAAAATTTAAAAATTTTGTTTTACGCTTCAAGAGCGTGCACCTTTATTCAAGGGAGTTCAAAGTACAGTTTCAACGTTTGCTTATGACATGTTCCGCAGAGGTCCTTAGCAGTAGGCGACGAGTTCCAGATGACAAATTGCTCGACGTCTTCGGGCTAGGGCCAGGAGGGATCGCCCATGGTTCCCTCGCCTGGTGGTGGTTTCAAAGGTGTCACGGGCCGGAATCGAACTCGGGTCGATTGCGTTAGAGACGAACGCGCTGCCACTGGACCACCAGGCCCCTATTACGTTTATTACGAACATAAAATGTCGCACAAGTGTTGTCGAGGCAATACCACAAAGCAAACTTTGAAACTGCATTATATGCAAGACGTCTTTCTTTACATACTTACCATTCGTAGGCAATGATTTATTTGCGGTCTAAAACACAAAAAAACGGAAAAAACGTTTGCTTTAGGTATGGGTGTTTCCGATGCTGAGCGTCGGATGCACGCTCCTGGCCATTTTGGGAAGTTTTGCAATTGGAGTCTCATTGAATCACTTTCCACTTCTTCTACCGTTTATTAGGTAAGGGATTACTTTATTTTATTTTATGCTTTACCTAATTTGGATCTCACAAGAGATATCTCCTTCTGTGGCTTTTAGCATTCATTTTATTTATTGATTTTATATTGTCAATGGGAGTCGTATGATTGCTCAGAAGCAAAGCTATAGCCCTATGCTTGCGCACGTTTTATTAAAATAAGTTTTAGCGAATTAACTATTCATTATAAATAAAGTACAAACCATTGCAGTGAAGGCGGAGCGCTACCACCCGAAAGCTGCGTTTTCGCCCACTTTCTTAACAGTTCGGCATTTTTTTGTAAGTTTTTCGCTCATTTTGTATCGTTACGACACTGATGAAACTGAAACACCGCGATGGCGCCGCGCACAAAAGGTGTGCAGCAGTTGGTGCATCCGTGCGTGGGGTTTGTGGTGCTGCGCATGCCGTGCCTCCCGCGCTGCAAGTGCGCCGCATGTGCGCACGGTGCGCATGCGATTAATTGCGGAGTTTCATAAGGTAAACCCGCAGAATAATAGCGAAAAAAAAAAAAAAAAAAAAAAAAAAAAAAAAGAAAAAAAAAAAAAAACAAAAAAAAAAAAAAAAAAAAAAAAAAAAAAAAAAAAAAAAAAAAAAAAAAAAAAAAAAAAAAAAAAAAAAAAAAAAAAAAAAAAAAAAAAAAAAAAAAAAAACAAAAAAAAAAAAAAAAAAAAAAAAAAAAAAAAAAAAAAAAAAAAAAAAACCCCAAAAAAAAAAAAAAAAAAAAAAAAAAAAAAAAACACAAAAAAAAAAAACCCCCCCCCCCCCCCCCCAAACAAAAAAAAACAAAAAAAAAAAAAAAAACGCAGAATAATAGCGAACATCAACTAGAAACTAATAGAATCTTGTATAAGTTTGTCATTTCAGTAGTATTGACTGCCTACCTTCGACATCGTCAAATTGTTGAATATTATGGACATCGACTACATCAAACTGGAATGTGGAGGTTAGTTTTTTGAATATGAATATTTTATTATTCACTGTTTGTGAGTTGTCATTGGGAGTGTACTGTAGTCTTAAGTTTGAGCTCGGGAGTTACTTTGAGTTAATAAGTTAAAGCGAAATACCGGCCGGTTTTTGGAACGCACTCTGGAACTCTGGACAACTGAATTCTTACGTATTTATGCTACGTTATATCGAATTCCGCTCGTTTTTTTCTTCGAATTTATGTTCATTTGCATAAGCTGCATAAGAAAGCCGGTGTACTTGATGTGTTTCAAAAACCGGCCAGTATTTCGCTTTAATAAACATTTTTTTTGTAGATGCTTCAGCCAGTTCCTTTTGTTTATTGGAATTGTTGCGGCAATTGGAATCACTGTGGTGGCCAATTTTCCGGTAAACATTTTACATTGTTTATTATGATAAATGTTACACTATAATTCTTGAGTATAGTATAATGACACATTGGAGTATACTCATTATTATTCTTTTACTTATGCCCCTATAAAAGGAGGCGTTAATTTGTATTCTATCTGGGAATGTAATAAGCTAATGACATAGATAGAGGATAAATATATATCATACGTTACAAAGGAAAACAGAAAAAAGTTTAAAGCGAAATGCTAGCTCCTTTGGAAAATTTGCATGTGATAAGCAAATCCTATGTATCCTATGCTAATTTTGTACGATCGTCCACGGCAATCGTACACAATTAGCATAGGATACATAGGATTTGCTTATAATATGCTAATTTTCCAAAGGGGCTAGCATTTCGCTTTAAGATTTACTTGTAATATATCTAAGTTTTACCATTCACCCTTTCAGGAAGCCGACGTTCCCTTAGTGCATCAAATTGGCGCTATTGTCACTTTTCTCTGTTCCGTTTTATATGCTTGGGGACAGGTTAGTTTTGTGAATTTTATTTGAACACACATACACATTGACACACACATTGGCACACACACACACACGCACACATACATAAACACGCACACATACATACACACGCGCGCACACACACACACATATTTAGTTTATTACATTTAGGTTATATTCGGTTACATCATGACTCCACACATGACTTCTCCTTGCGTGAGCCATTTGAGGACGATTTTGGTATTTCTGGCCACCGCAGCACTTATTTTACGTAAGTTTCTCAGAAATTATGAATTATTATAAGCTTCATCCTCATAAAAAAAAATAAAGAAACCATAGATGTGATAGAATTGTGGAATTGTAGGTACACAGGTACACACCACTGCGCACGTTCATGAGGTTCTCACACCGAGCAGAGTATCGCAAGACACGACACGACACGGTACGACGACACGACATGACCCGACATGACACGACATAACACGACACTATTTTATTTGATTTCAGATGAACTCTGCCTACACAAGCGGATATTCGTTCCAGAAGGATATAAAGATGAGCCATATCATCATCAATATTCAATATCGCCCGATTCACCGGTGTGTTCTCATGACCCGTTGCTTTGTTGTTTTGCGTTTTATGGGGCGTACCGTGCGCCATAAGTGTGCCATCTTTTTTTAGCGCAATGACTACACCGAGTCGCCGTCCCCATTTTAGCTCGCGATTTAGAATACGGATACTATGTACATTTTCCTCCTCTTGTAAATGAAACCAACTCCCGAAGACGCTTTTCAAGTGACTGTGAGAATTTTCCAAAAATTATTAATTTCAGTTATTCCTCAATCACATAATCTCCACAGCGGCTGAATGGTCAATGGTGCTTCTACTTCAAGGATTCATCCTCTCATTTGCACTCGAGTTACAGTATGCTTATGTACGTGCACCAAAAGTGGAATTCACACCGTGCCTACCGGAAGGTAGGTTTTTGTAATTATTCTAGTAGAGTATAGTTTCATGTCGATTTTTTTTCAGTTTAAGAGGAGTTCAGATTAAAGTTCAGCTTCAAAATCCAAATACATTGTCCCAAGGCATTTATCTGCGGTAGCAGCCTGTAATGCCACTTAGCAGTGTTGTGCATGCCCCTTGTTGGATTGAGATAAACCTACAGTATAACAACACGACAACCTTAGCTGCGATTACTGCATTCCTTTAAAACTTCGTAGTGGGCGTACGTACCTCTCTGAGGTTATGTATGAATTATTTATAAAAATAATTTTCGTAAATCGTAATATAATGTGTAATGTGCCAATAAAATATTAATTAATAGTAAAAAAAAATATTTTTCAGATGACCAGCGTCTACTCATTGAGGACGTCGATGATGATCCAGTCCCTTCAACGAGCACACAGGACTTTTTCTGCTAATATAATTAAATTATTATATTTACTTTCATGGTTTGGAACTAGATTAAATTCCTTCCTTCTCTGTACTTCTTGATCTCGTCTCTACTTTACGTCACTGTGTGTATTTTATAAATGTATACCCACACCGTAGCGTGTAAGTTGCTAACGTATATCTTGCTATACAACGACGTATTTGCAGTCATGATTGTTCATTCCCTACGTACAAATTTCGGAAAACTATTTGACGTGTGCCTGAACTTTTCACTCGAAATTTGAATTATTGTTATTACAACAATTAAATAAATCGTGATTTGTCCATTCTTGTTACCTATTACGATAAACATCACTCTAACTCATAAAACTTCTGCATATGCTACATATGTAATAGCTTGGACTTAAACCCCTCGCAATGTCATAACTCATTGCTTTACTAAACAGAAACGCACATCCAGGGTATATCGGAATATTAGTATTAGTGGTGGTGCACACCCTAATTAAGCGATTATCCGCCCCGGGGTAGAGTTACCATGGTGCCAGATGAGTAGCTTTTCACACCATGGTCATGGTGTATCGCTCGCAACTTTATCTATTTTAAACCCTTCAAAGTATAGTATACCAAGACGTCACCGTGAATGTTATGATACCACCAGCCTGTGGCTTATCTACCTATTAATATATTGTTTGTAAAATGTGTTTTAATTCAGGATTTTTAGACATTGTGATTATGTTTCTAGAGTATTAACATTAATAAAACTTCTTATTGCGCATTAATTGTTGTTATTTATTTATGCTTTAATTTTTAAAAATTATTTAGTAATTAAAAAGATTCTCGGAAAATTGCCATGTTCTATGGCTGGGAGGAGCGAGAGTGGGAGCCTGGGCACACCTTCGACTGGGGCGATTTTCATAAGGTTTGGGGACATTATAAGTATTAGGCTAGGAGGCAGGTTTCCGAAAAAAGGTTTCCGCAAGCCTGGGAAGTGTCTCCATAACCGCCTGACAAGCTTCTGGCACACCTGTGTCATGATTGTTATTGGTGCCCATGCACTATCTGGATATAATGATTCTGACAATGAGCTGGAAAGTACAAAGCGCTTGTTATCATCCGTATGTGTCATAATTAATAATCGCTGTGACAGCTGACGTGTAAACAATCCATATGATTTAGTTTCAAGCTTTTAAATAAATTATTCGTGCCGTACAGCTGTAACCAAAAATGGTTCTGACGCCATATCCACCACTCAATTCCCCATGGGCAATTCCCCGTCTGTGTGTCTCACATTAGAATGCTATTTTCTGTCCCCAGGGAATATTTCCCCGAGGGAATCGGAGTGGTGAATATGGCCTGTGGATTACAATGCAAGCTTGAAGTTTCAGATTCTAGGTCACGCACGGTATATTTTATATTGGTTCTCTATTTATTTAGATAGCTGTGATATTCTTCTCATTTTTTGGGCCGCTTCTTATTTTGGGAATTATATTCGCAGCGCTTTATTTCGCGTGCTTGAAAAGTTGGTATGAAAAGTTCAAGGAGGACGTTCATGAGACGCACAGGTAATTATTTTTGAATTGAGCCAAAATGAATTGGATGTTAAAGCCGAACGTCACGTGGTTTGTGAAAAGTATGCTGCACAACTGCATTTCATGCATTATATGCAAAATTCTTTACCCCTCCGTTTCCGACACATAATGGAACACAGTTAGCATAGCAGAGACAGAGAGACAGATGGAGAGAGGGAGATAGAGAAAAATTTTGTCGATGTGATTTATGTTCAGGTCCTACCACCCATGGCCTCCAGGTTCAGCAAAATGGCAACTTCAACAATACTGTGAGTTTTAAAATTGGGCAATGTTAAGCGATATGACCCGTGTTTTGTGAAACGTGTACTGGACAGCATCACTCCTGCGTATTGTAAATTCAGTTCTACTCTGAGCCGGAAATGCATCACAAACCACGTGCAATACCGCTTTAATTCTATCTATTCATTAATGTGAGCCTCATCAGTCCTGAATTAATAAAAGGTGTATTTCGGCTCGAAAAAGGGAAGAAAAAAAACCGAATGTTTGCATTATTACTCATCAAAAATGTAGCACGCATTGTTGAATACCCTCCATTTCTTTCGCTATTTCGCTTCATTTAATTTCCATTCTTTCTGAATCTCTCTCCACTCTGATCCTCTCTCTCTCCTCTCTCTCTCTCTCTCCCTCTCTCTCCTTCTCCCTCCCCCCCTCTCTCTCTCTCTCTCTTTTCTCACTACACCCACTCTCTCCATATCTATCTCTCCCAATATTTGTTTTCTGTTTCTCGTGCTGAACGCTCAACGTTATCTCTCATTTCTTTTCTGTTTTAGTGAATAGCGCCAAAGGTTTGCCATCCAAACTCCAACCAACAACTCCACAACCACCACAAGTAAGTTTGGCGTATTTTATTTTAAAATTAAAACAAAGCGGAATGGCACGTGGTTTTTGATACACCGGCACAAAGTGGAAAACTATTTGCAGGACGTGGGAGGTGGGATTGTCAGTTGTCCAAAAATCATTCACAAACCATGTGTCATTCATATCGGTGTAGTAAATTGTCTCATAAATAGTTTAATTTCTGAAATTTGTAGGCACTAAGTATTAGCTTAGGCTGTATAGTTTATTCTTATTGAACAGCTAGAAATTGTGAGTGGTTTTAGTCCTACAACAACAAAAAAGGGTCCCAACGTTTACCAAAGTGTCTTGCGGTCGGGCTGTCATACCACTGATGCTTTTTGACGAGACTCTTACAAAATGCGCATTGCCATCTAAATTTCCACTGGAACCGTTTTGTTCCAGAGCTACAGTACCCTTCCTACCGCCGAGGCAGTAGTTCAATCGCATCAAGTGCGCCAACAACAGCAACCTTCTGCTGCGCTAGCTGCGCCGCTTCAAATCACTTATACAGCTTCTTGCCTACCGTCACCGCAGACAACATATACGGTAGCTGTGGATCCAGACATACAGAAGCAGGTCCCATACACGACTGTTATTAAACCGAAAGGACCGAAAATTATTGAGGTATTATTATTTATTTATTCGAAAGATCCTTACAAATCCCTAGTCTTTCTGAAGAAATCGATCTGAACTTGGAACCTTGTAAGTTGTAAGTATTGTTTTGTGTGATGCTAAACCAACACTGTTCATGTTTCAAAGCGGTTTACGAACGTATGAAACCCCTGGTCACAAACCACAAAAGTTGATCAATCAACTGCGCACTACAACAAACTGTAAACATCACTACACAAAAGACAAACCATAACCTACAAACTCCAAACTCCAAACTACAACATACAACCTTTCAGACAATCTTCTCGGCCGAAGGTCCACAAATCGCATATCCCCCATCTTTCACTGCTCCGATGCCGTCACAATATAGAATACAGTCTCCTGTCCCTATTTCTGTCATAACTGACCCTGCACTCTACCACCGACAACCGTCAGACACAAGGGGTATGTAAATTTAAATCATTACGTGATTTGATAATTACATACATTTTTTTTCTTACAAAATATTGAAAGTGGTATAGTACGTGGCTTTCCACCGCCAGCTTGACAGAGACGAGAGGTGAGTACTTTTAAAGCGGTATGGCGCGTGGTTTTGTTACCATATGCTGGAAAACCGTATTCCTTTGCGGGCACTTTTGCAGGATATAAATAAATACATGCGTTACAGGAGCTTACCAACAACCGCACTCTCTACATACAGTACCCATTGAAAGAAACCTGACTGGAGGTAGTCTACTGTACTCTCAGGGACATGACTGGTCACAGGTACGGAGATGTCTATTACGGTATCGAGGTTCCTCGGTGACACACTGCTCCATATTCTTCTGCTAATTTAAAGCTATAAAACAGCCGGTTTTTGAATCGTATGTTGGAATGCACTCCCAATGTATTTATGGTCTCTCTCTATCACTCTCTCTCTTTCTCTCTCTCTCTCTCTCTCTCTCTCACGTCCGGTCCGCTCACAAACTGCATCCGAGAACGAATCTTGTTGCTAGGTTGGACCAAGGCCAGCCTTCTCCTACATCGAAGGCCTATCTCCCGGAGTTCGTGATGCTGGAGCTGCGTCGCCTTCGGCCCGCCCCTCCTCACATCCAGATTATAGGGTTCAGTCACCCAGTTCCAGATATGCAGGTGAGGTATACTGTAATATACTTCCGAGAACGAATCTAATCTAGGATAGCCTCTTATAGGAGCAGCGACGGGAATCTTGCCTTTCACAGTGTACGGTATTGTCGGAACTTTTGAGAACACAGCTATGGGAGATTTTTTGTGCCCAGCTTGCGGGAAGAACATGGCACATGTGTATAATATCATGGAACATGTGTATAATACAGTAGTTTACGTTGCCAAACCACGTGTCATTCCGCTTTAAATATTAAAAAACATCAGGTTCCGCCCTATCTCCTGGCACTCAAATGCAGGCGATTATTGTGCGTACCACAACAACAACGCATCGAAAGACGACATTGAGTCCTACTCCATTCACTTCAGTTTAAGTTTAAAATTTAAATTTATTAGAGAAAATTCGTAATAACTTTTTAATAACCTTTTTTACTTGGCTCCGTTCAGAAGACTTTGTCATACGTGAAAGAATAAACACTGAAATGAAAAATGAAATTTTTGGCTAGAATAACTTTCCAGCTGAATTGTGTATTAGGCATAAAGTCAATGCAGCTGATGAATTGTATTGTTTAGTCCAGAAATCAGCCACAGATACATAAACTCCTAACTTTAAAAGTATTCGCACCGTCTTTGATAAAATGATGAAGTATTAGTATTGATGTCTGACTGTTTGCTGAAATTTGCAAATGTACAACTTGTATAGAAAAGAATTCATAGCTTGTTCTCTTTTCACATAGAATTCCCCCCTGGTCAACTTTATATAAAAAATCATACAACTTTTCTCATTTTGAAAAAGATAAACAATTAATCAAACAATCTTCTTTACCTCGATAATAAATACATTTATTCCATCCATGCAATCGTCGAAGATAATCAAACAACTCAAATCATTATTCATAATCGTCCCATATTGTTGTGAAATAAACAAGAAAGTTGAACAATGGATCCTTACATTAAATTAAAGCGAGATACCGGCCGGTTTTTGATACACATCGAGTACGCCAGTATTCTTATGCAGCCTATCTGCCTATGGAAATGAGAATAATTAGAATGAAAAAAATCGATCTAAATTCGAGTAACTTAGCATAGATATGTAAGAAATCAGTTGCCCACGATGCGGCCGGTATTTCGCTCTAAACTAAAAATTCAATTATAAGGCAACAATTGCTACAAAATTTGCTGTGAGGAACCATTGTCCGATATTCATAAAATAGTTTGTAATCGTGAGCTACTGATCAAATTTAAGCACAACACTATAATTAGAAGCGTAGGCTACTGATTCAATTTAAAGCGATTTAATACTTGAATTCTAGACACATAATGTCATAATGGGGCCTAATGTGCACAAGTTACACAGGAATACATTATTCCAGCATACATTTCAAAACCACGTGTCATACCGCTTTAATAAGTAACGGACTTTAGGCACGTCCCTCCCTGAGGTAAGTTCTATTGCAGGTAACGCCACCAGCTTCCATACGTACGAACAGACGGTCTCCCTCAACCCATCGAGTTATAATCGATTCCACTTGATCGTTCTGAAAATTAATTTATGTTAATAATATTAAAATTCGAAGTAGTATGTAAACCAAAGTTAATATATATGAAAAATGCACAGCATATACATACATATCCACCAAACATAAAAAGAAATTAATCCCACAGAGAAAAGTTGTTAGATGTAATCGTCAAAGAAACTGTATCCACACAAGCAACTAACAATTTTGAGACTAGTTTATCCGCGTTACCTCAACACAGAACTACGTGCGCACGGTATCAGCAATCCTAAACGTGCCGCACTTAAAAATACACTTATAACTTATAAAAAAAATCAACAAAGGTGATTGGTTAGAGCTCCTACTGGGAAGCATGTTTCAACAATGTACAGTGGAATTTAGATACAGAGAGAGAGAGAGAAAGGCAAAGAAAACATCTAAGCAAGAGAAAGAGGGAGAGGGAGATAGGGAAAGCAAATGACAGAGGGAAACAGAGAGCGAGAAGTTTCCGCAGACATGATTCCGCAGACAAGAAACTTGGAACACTTTTTGATCACAAACCTTGATCGGTCTTTGGTGTTGTACCATTTTTCCGTCCTTGAATGTGACCGTCGTCAAGAACTTTCTACCGTCTGGGGTGGTTTCCTAAAAAACGTAATAACTCCATGGCCGTATGCACTAACACCGGGAACGTGCTCCCAGCCAGCCCCCCAACATAAATGTTTAGAAATGTTTATTAGACTCCTAGAAAGAGCGCAACGCCATAAGAGACGATGAATGAATTCAATGGTTTTAAAATTCAAAGTAGTAAATCAAAGATAAGACGAAAAAAATGCATATCATTATATAGGTATATGTATCACATAGGTGTAGGTATATGTAACAGGAACTGGTATGACATACATTCGTTTTGTTTCATTTAGCATCCGCCCATGAACTAAGTGGAACGATTTATCATCATTTATTATGTAAAGTCTATAGTAATTGATACCACAAACTCCACGTCGAGTTCGAAGCTCAACTCGGTATTCTTGAACGTTGACATCTGTTTACAGTTGAAGCGCTTACCCTAAAACACAGAAAAAATTAGTGGATTAACTGTGGATACTCTGTCAAAAAGGTGGTCACTCCGCTCCACTGTGCTAAGCCTAAGCCTAAGCTTAAGCCGCTGATAGCGATCGATGATCCAATAACTCAATAAATGATCAGTAAGAAAACTCACATCATGAGAAAGCTGCAGCGTCACGGTCACATGTGAAGCAGCTTTGCGAACGAGGAATCCAACTCCAGCAGCCTGAACTGGGACTTATTATTAGAACGTATGGTTTGCGTGCCGCAACGCTTTGACACACGAAAATGCGCGACACAACGGTTACGCGCGCAAAATGTGAGCCACATATGAGCCTCGTAGCGAAATGGGAAAACATTGGTTTGCCTCATTGTGGGATGTCTAGTAACCATTGACTGCAATGGTGAACTATATTCTGCTAAGCTAAATACTAGGCGATGCGCTTAATTCGATGCATATCTGATGCTTACACTACGTTGATCAAAAAGATGAGCTTCTTACCTGATTATGATAGTAAAAATAATAAAATGAATAAATTACCTTCATATATTCCTCGAAATTTTCCGAGGTTTTCTGTTTCCACGTGCCTTGAAACACCTCGAAACCCGTCATGCTGAAAATTAATAAATAACTAATACAATCCATGCACTTTTAAGCGTTATGACACGTGGTTTATAAGACGTATGATGAACAACAATACTTCCATGGATTATGAGCAATTCTGTGCCTCTTACGTTAGTAGGATAATAAAAATTATGAAATCAATAAATTGCCTTCATATATTCAAGAACACAAACATTTGCATATATAGTACAAAGAGAGCAGTTCTCCAGCATACGTATCAAAACCACGTGCTATACCGCTTTAAAATAAAACGAAAATATGCTCGCAAACTCCTAATACACGCACATATTACGTGTAAACTAAACTAAAATGCTGAAAATATATAGTAAATCCCTAATGCACGTATATAATACGTAAAATAATAATAATAATCTACATAATTAAAATAGAAGAAAAAGATATGAACAAAATTAGGGTGTATGAAAGCCGGTTTTCTAGAGTGCTGAGGGTTGAGGGCTAGCTGTATGCCAAATTTGGGGGATACTTGCACCCATAGAGACGATAGAGAACAGACACAAAAACTGGTTTTTACAATGTCTTGAAGATATTCACTATGTCTATAGTCTACGTCTCAGGGTTGATTTTCGTAAAAGTTCAAAGTTAGGGCGTCTACCTAATACACCTATTTTTTGCTTATTACCTATTTTTTGCCCATAATATTATATTTAATTGTTATTACATTATATTTTTTTTCTTTACTATGCTAAAGTTTTAGGGCTCTCTTAGGTTGTTATTGAAATCAGTTCTTACTGTCACTAGTTATCGAACTAATAAAGATCCTTATTACTAATAATAAGATAGAAAAATAAAGAAATACCATTTTCCTTCGATGAGGTTTGGCTGTCGGAAACGTAGATTTTCTGCCCACATAATGTTCAGTTGTGGTAGTATTACCGTATTACGAATTCAGAAGTTACAGTATATTTGTAGTTTAGTATGCTACTACCGAATAGGGAGAGTGCCGTTAACTTTAGCTTCTAAGGGAAATCCCCAAGGGGAAGTCTCTTTCCCTTGCAATTAGTAAGGTCACTAAACCAGTCTCAGTCATCACTTTTTGCACTAACGTAAGGCAATTTAGAGGGTGAAACCGTTGTGATCAAATTAATTAGCGGTGCTTTATCTTTATCATCATTGTTCTGATGTGCAGATAGAAACAGAAACCAAACAATGATAATTAGAACTATGTTATTAATTGCCAAGCGAAATACCAGCAGGTTTTTGAAACGCATCTTAAGTACTTGCGTTCCTATGCATTTATGCAACGTGGGGGTTAGTTTTTATTCTAATTTTTGCTCATTTGCATATGCTGCATAAGAATGCAGTTGTCCAGAATGCGTTTCAAAAACCGGCCGGTATTTCGCTTTAATAAATACAGAATGCTCCACTACAGTAAGAAAAATCATTACATTTATTTTATGCCCTCATTCTTACTTTCAAAATCTGATGCACAGGTGTTTTTAGTAAATAAATAAATAAATAAATAAATAACGAGTTCTAACAGAACAACAAACAAATATTATCATGAAATTCAACTACATATGGTTCATAAATAAACACGAAGGCAAACTTTTCTCTATTTTATTATGGCCTGTCCATGTATGCGATTCGCACTTGCGAAAATGACAAATGCCTGTCCATGTTCGAGTCAATGTCAATGACAAGGTCCCGCAGCGATTTTGCATCTAGTACGGATCTATTTAAAAATAGTACAGATCTATTTCAAATAGTACGGATCTGATACACTTTCGTTGCGGGACTATGTCAAACGCGTCATTCGCATGGGTTACGGTAGGCATTTGACATTCATCTAAAATGGCCTGAACATGGACAGGCATTTGTCATTTTCGCAAGTGCGAATTGCAAATATGGACAGGGGATTACTAACTGAAAAAGTTTTAAAGAGAAATACCGGCCAGTTTCTGAAGCGCATAGTGGAAAACTGAATCCTAACGCATCTATGCTGATTTGCTCGAATTTAGCTCGATTTTTTATTCAAATTTATGATCATTTGCATAGGCTGCATAAGAATGCCGTTCATGTGCTTGTGTACAGGTATACTCGATGTGTTTCAAAAAACGATCGGCATTTCGCTTTGAGAACCAAACAGAGACCAACAGTTACATTTTGTTCAGTGCTCACAAACGCGTAAATAGAAATAAGAAAATGGAAAAGTCCAAAATCCTATGTAGTTTCAGAAAAGTGAACCTACATTCTGTAAGAAGGCAGTTAACACCAAGAATGAAAGATAAGAAATCAAACTATCAAAATGTTATTTGCCGGATGATAATTCTAAACATAATTGTTGTAATAATTGTTACACAACAAAATTGAGCCGACTGTCCCTTTTTATAATTTATTTTAATTGGCTCGGAAAATAAAGCATAAAGCAAAGCTGATGATATGAAACAGAATTGAATATTCGAAGTCGAAAAGAGGGAATTTTAATTTTTAGTAGAGATTACCAGAAAAACCAGCGGGTTGTAGTTTTCCATTAAAAATCCAGGAATAAAAATTAAAAACTACTTGGCGACGAGATCAAAGATCAAATTCAAATAAGCAAAAAACTATTAGGCTAAGACAATCTAAAGGCTTATGCAAAATACCGGTCGGTTTTTGAAACGCATAGAATACATCATCATACTTATGCATGCAAACGACCGTAAATTAGAATAAAAAAATTGAGCCAAATTCGAGCAAATTAGCACAAATACCAAATACCTAAGGTTTCTTTTGTCCACGATGAGTTTCAAAAACCGGCCGATATTTCGCTTTAAGCGTTAAATGAACAACGTTAATAATTAATATCAAATGGTCGTGTAGCCTGGATTAGACTACGTAATTATAACATAACATGAGATAAGGCCTGTCTTGGTTGCTCTCTGATGCTGTGAAACGCAAACAGTTTTATATATAGAGCTGTACTAGACTACAAAATCGCCTTTGTTTAACGATAAGCCTTTATGCCAATAAATGAACATCTCTAATTCGTTGCCATACCATACGAAGTGCAATATAATGGGGTCTCGATGTATGGCAAAAGCAGCGCATTTTGCTTCCAAGTATCAAAAGTGCATCTCGTGTACAATTTTGCTTACACCTTTGAAAGTTAGAAAATGCACCATTGATAATACTAGACGAGGCGAAAATGCACAGTTTATGCACGCTCGAAAAAAATAGTCCTGTGGCTACCGCCGCGGGACAATTTTTTGGCGGCCTGTAGATGTTCTCGTCTAGTGCCAATCTACGGTAATTAAAGCCATACTTGGAAGCAAAAATCGGCAATTTTTGCAATACATCGAGACCCCATAAATGAAATTTCTACAGTTTGTGAATGTTCCATTAAAATGGTGGGGCCATCGTTATGAATTAGCATAAATTCACAGAAATCAGATGAAATTAGCATATATCAAAATTTGTTTCTCGTTAGCCTTTTCCGGGGGCAAAGGGGCCGAGTGTATTTGAGGCTTACGTTTTCAGCAGTATTCACGCGCGTATTGTTTCTGAAGGATAAGTCTATTTGTATCTTTGCACTGAAGTTTGTTGAAGCACAGTCTCCTTGTTTGACAAACAGAAAAATTCGGTAATTTGTTCTAACAATAATAAGGTTTTCAAGTATCCCAAAAATTCGTTGTGATTCTGTCAATACTACCGCATTTCTGCACGAAATCTGCATAAATAATATGGAAAATTAAAAAAAAAACATATTCTCGTGTGGTTCCAAAATACGGTAAATTTGTAGCATACTTGGAAACCACAAAAGTCGTTGCATGATTATTGATTTATAAAATAAGGCTAGCTTTCTTTATTCGCTGCTTTATTGGTATGTGTTTTCCGTTTTTATTAAATTCTTCGGTTAACAATCTTCAATAATTTCTCCATTTTCGATCACGATCACCCTGAAAATGATATAATTACATTATAAGGATGAAAAAAAGGTTGGGGTAGGGGTGCGGGCGTAAGGGCGGCGCTGCGCTAACTTTACGCCACAGGGTGCCATCTTCTCGCGGAAAGGCCACCCGCCCTTTCTCCAACATTTTCTAGTTTTTGGTTTTAAAGCGAATTAGCGGTCTGTCGCAACGCAAAAATACAAAAAGAGGAGGAGTAAACAACCGTGCGTTGACCACCGTTTTCAAATCGTGCCTTTTTGGACTTTTACTAGCCAAATTCAAAATATTTTGTGAACATTTCATCATTTGGATGTTGCGGAGTGTGTGATCATTTGAAAAGGCCATCCCTCGATTTTTCCAGGGCTGTGCTAGTATTAAAATCGGCAAATCGCTGAAAGCGAATTTTCCCATACAAAATCGCAAAAAATGCTTGTTTGAGAACAGTTTTGTGCAATATACACTTACCAGCCGTTCGAAGAGCCCTACGGGCTCTTCTCCGACTGGAGGAATCGGCCTTCGGCCGGTTGTTGCCCTATTTAAAACATTCACACATCTACGAAGTCATATATAATTGGAACGTATAATAATCAGTTTGGATCTCCACTCGACTAATGCTACCATGCAAATTTGCCATTGACGGTGCTTATGTAGAGCAGATTGCTACCCCTACGATAAGCTAGCATAGCTCAACCGGTAGAGCGTTGGACTATGAATCGAGAGATTGTGTGCTGCTGTGGGTTCGAATCTCGCCAGCCACAAAGATTTTGTATGCTCTTTCGATCGAAGAATTTTCTTTATGAAGGGATTTCGTTGTGCACATAAAAACAAACCCGTGACAAACTCTTCTCCTTTATATAATAAGATTTGTTTGTGTTTTTATGTTTATTTTCGTTTATAACTTTTTTCAAACTATTTTTGGTGAAAAAACCCCAAACCGGGTGGTATTTCGCTTTAATAGAATTTAAAAAAAAATGGAAATACCTGTCGTAAAATTTTACGACGTCCAAGTTGTGCAGCACAGAAAGTACCGTAGTGAAGGGGAAGAGTGTATGTATTTTTGAGTGAATCGTTGAACTCGTATGCAAATCAACCGATGACGTCATCTCGTCCAGAAGCACCACTGGCCGTTGACGAATGACAGTTCGACAGAGACATATAAGTTGACGGGTGCCGGAACTCAAATTAAAATATTTAAAGGGGTATTGCACCCGAATTCGGATTTTTAACTTTTATAAAGAACTGTTCCACACAGACATAGGAGTTTCCGGGTGCCGAACTGAATATTATGCGGTAATATTTAAAGCGGTATGGGAGATGGCTTTTCTGTGTTCCATTGTGCGCCCCGGCTCAGAACTATGCATATAATATCTTTGGGAATAGTTACCTTATTTCCGTCGATTTTTCTGGTAAATCACTGTCCAATCCAGCTGGCAGTGATTTCACGAACTCTGTCAATTCACATATATCAATTGCCTCCCATAGTTTGTCATCAGTAATTGCCCCCGTTGGATCGATATTGAACCGGAGAGAGCCGGAAAACAAGGCGCACTCCTAAAGTATGCAAATTAGCTTGCAAAGGGTCAGGCCTACGAAAAATCAATACGTCGAAAATACTCACATGTGATACGGTAAGTTTTAGACGTACGGCTTTCGGTAAGTAACTGGATCGGTCACTTATTATAAGCAGATTTTCAGCATAGTGATTTTGTCGTGGCCTGACCATCTAGTCAGTTTACATAGGGCCATCCTTCAGAATACAATAAACTCGGCCTGTCCAACTGGCGAAGAACTGGCGAAAGAAAAGAAAGCATAGAGAGAGGGCTGGAATTTAGATTGAGCAGACCATGAATGTGTACGCGGCGAGGGCTTGGCGCAAAGAAGTGACGCGGCATGAACCTGTCCAACTGGCGAAGAACTGGCGAAGAAAAGAAAGCAATAGAGGAGGGCGGAGGTTAGATTAGCACCATGAATGTGTACGCGGCGAGGGCTTGGCGCAAAGAAGTGACGCGGCATGAACCTGTCCAACTGGCGAAGAACTGGCGAAAGAAAAGAAAGCATAGAGAGAGGGCTGGAATTTAGATTGAGCAGACCATGAATGTGTACGCGGCGAGGGCTTGGCGCAAAGAAGTGACGCGGCATGAACCTGTCCAACTGGCGAAGAACTGGCGAAAGAAAAGAAAGCATAGAGAGAGGGCTGGAATTTAGATTGAGCAGACCATGAATGTGTACGCGGCGAGGGCTTGGCGCAAAGAAGTGACGCGGCATGAACCTGTCCAACTGGCGAAGAACTGGCGAAAGAAAAGAAAGCATAGAGAGAGGGCTGGAATTTAGATTGAGCAGACCATGAATGTGTACGCGGCGAGGGGTTGCGCAAAGAAGTGACGAGGCATGAACCGTCCACTGCGAAGAACTGGTAAAGAAAAGAAAGCATAGAGAGAGGCTGGAATTAATTGAGCAGACATGAATGGTACGCGACGAGGCTTGGGCAAAGAAGGACGCGCATGAACGTCCAACGGCAACTGGCGAAGAAAAGAAAGCTGAGAGAGGGCTGGAATTAGATGGCAGACCATGAGGTTACGCGGCGAGGGCTTGGCGCAAGAAGTGACGCGGCATGAACCTGTCCAACTGGCGAAGAACTGGCGAGAAAAGAAGCATAGAGAGAGGGCTGGAATTAGATTGAGCAGACCATGAATGTGACGCGGCGAGGCTGGCGCAAAGAATGACGCGGCATGAACTGTCCAATGCGAAGAACTGGCGAAAGAAAAGAAAGCATAGAGAGCGGGCTGGAATTTAGATGAGCAGACCAGGATGTGTACGCGGCGAGGGCTTGGCGCAAAGAAGTGACGCGGCATGAACCTGTCAAACTGGCGAACGAACAGAACTGGCGGAAGAAAAGAAAGCATAGAGAGGGGGCTGGAATTTAGATTGCGCAGACCATGATGTGTACGCGGCGAGGGCTTGGCGCAAAGAAGTGACGCGGCATGAACTGTCCACGGCGAAGACTGGCGAAAGAAAAGAAAGAGAAAGAAAGATAGAAGAGGCTGGAATTTAGATTGAGCAGACCATGAATGTGTACGCGGCGAGGGCTTGGCGCAAAGAAGTGACGCGGCATGAACCTGTCCAACTGGCGAAGAACTGGCGAAAGAAAAGAAAGCATAGAGAGAGGGCTGGAATTTAGATTGAGCAGACCATGAATGTGTACGCGGCGAGGGCTTGGCGCAAAGAAGTGACGCGGCATGAACCTGTCCAACTGGCGAAGAACTGGCGAAAGAAAAGAAAGCATAGAGAGAGGGCTGGAATTTAGATTGAGCAGACCATGAATGTGTACGCGGCGAGGGCTTGGCGCAAAGAAGTGACGCGGCATGAACCTGTCCAACTGGCGAAGAACTGGCGAAAGAAAAGAAAGCATAGAGAGAGGGCTGGAATTTAGATTGAGCAGACCATGAATGTGTACGCGGCGAGGGCTTGGCGCAAAGAAGTGACGCGGCATGAACCTGTTCAACTGGCGAAGAACTGGCGAAAGAAAAGCTCAATGCGCCAGGCGCATATGTTTTCCTTCACCGCTACCACACATGTTTTAATAAGAATAGAAAACATATTTAAAAAAATACTTACCTGGGGCAGAAAAGCGATCACAGATGAAATTGTATCTTGGGATAGTTTTCTGATGTTAAAATCGTTTATTAGAAGTTCCCCGTCAACCACGTCACAAGCGCGAATCAGCGATCGTAATATGGAAGATTTCCCTGAAAAGGAGGCAGACTTAGGCTTAGGCTTAGGCTAACAAGGGAATCGGGAAAATTCATATTAGAATTAACAAATATACTTCCCTGAGAAGGAGGGATTTATTCTTGTTTCTAGTCTTGGCTCATGAAACATTGTATATGAAAATGACGCACACATGCTATGCATGTGCACTCCACGACAACCAACAAACAACATTGAACTCCACAAACCACGAGCCACACCTCTTTAAAATAGAAGTACTTTACCTGATCCGGTCCTTCCTACAATGGCGACCTTCTGTCCACTAGGAATGTAAAGCGACAAATTGTTGAGTATTGCGGATCCTGCTCTGCAATTATCGTCGTTATTCAAGTCCAGGAACGACCGTTGATCTCTCGCTCGTTGGGCTGTGATTTCAAAGTTTCATTGCCCGGATCCGAACTCGAGTGGATTGCGTTCTAGGTTCTAGGCAAACGCTCTAGCCACTAGACTACCATGGAACCCCGGCAGTAACCAATTACTCACATATACTTCAATGTGCACTTCTTCCACTCCAATTTTCCTGCACAGTGCTTTATATTTAGACTTTGGTCCCTTGTCTTTTCTTCTAAACCATGACTAGAATATTCGTTGATTCTTTCCAATGCAATTATATGCGTTTCCGCTTCGGCAACCATTCGCACCATTTGACTGAGCTGGTCGTTCACCTAATTGTAAGTAAAGATGATAATTAGCGATAATTAGCCATTGATAGTGAATTTCAAGGCACAGAATTGTCACAATGCGAGGTGATTAGCGCCAAACCCCGATTTTTGTTCATGTTCTAAACTTAACTTTAAGGCCTGTCGGACTTGAAATTTCCCTAGTTCTGCTACGAAGCTATACGTTGTAGTGGAATAGCTCTTACGTACCAACAGCGCGAATGTAATTGCGAGTCCCGTGAAACCAGATGTTAGATTCGAGTGCATTGTGTAGAGGATACACCCAATACACACAAGAAACACGAGCAGATTTCCCAGGAGATCCAACCTGAAGGCAATTTTGACTATGTGTTCTCAATTATCCATCCAACTATAACGCTTGACTGTCCAACTATAACGCTTGACTGTCCAATAAAGCTCCCGGTTGCCTCTCTACCATTCAGTGGGGAAAATGTTTCCGCTCAGAAAGCCCTTTTTCGTTCTGGCATTTTTCCTATATAATGTGGTCATAATCTAATTACATCTCCAGGATATTACGGAATGCAGTTTGTAGACATAAATAATGTAGTGTGTACGTATGTAGTTTGTATTGCAAGCTTCTAAATCAGCGTACCTTAGCGCCAACCACCGCCTTAGCGGATTATTCAAGTACTTGCATTTTATGAAATCGTCAACCGTTCTTTCGAAGCGAGCTTTCATTATTTCTAGCTGAAACATTAATTGAGCAAAGTATTTATCAGTGTTATAAAATTGTTATGCACACTGTAAGAATTGTGAATTGATTTTTTTTTATCATTACCAAAGTAGTGCCAATTATTATCCACTGGGCAACCATATTTGAATGTATCATAGACAATTGTGCCATATGTGCCTTAATATGTGTGATAGACTAGATAACCACGTGCAATACCGCTTTAAATGCAAATGCTTACCAGTCCCGAATACCGTAATGTCTGATAGCCATTGATAGTTTCGGTAAGATTTTCCAGGACAGGAGACCAAAAAATACTCTCGATACGTTTCAATTGGCTGCACGAAGGAATAAATAGTTTCTGAAAAAATACCTGAACCAATATGAATGTCTGCGGCGCACTTATTTAGGGAGTGTGTCGTGCCACAGGTGCGCCACACAAACGTTGTTTGGGAGTTGTCGTCCGCGTTGCACTGCACTTTTTGTGCCACGACTGAGGACTGAGCGATGTTTCAGGATGAAACTGCGTTTGTGATATGTGTGCCGTGTGGCATAAAACTACCCCGCAGAGTTGTATTGATCGAAATTCGGGAAAAAAATTAGTCATACCTGAATTTTGTAGTAGGAGTACACAAGTGGTATCGCCGGTAAAATAAAATATGGCGTTGTGTAAGTGATGATCGAGAAGCTCAGAGCAATCTGAAGAAAAAACAGTTTTGTTTCAAATCAAAAGTTAAAAGTATGAGCTACAAAAATAAAGAATTAACATAAAGTACTGAACCTGTATGAAACATTGCATAGCCTGACGTAGAGATTGTGGTAGTTGTCCGTCGACCGAGTTAAAATCCTAAAAAAATATCAGCTTTGTATTTTCCAAGCACATTTTTTCGTAACCTTTCTACGTGGGAATGGGACTGATGCTTAAAAGGTCAGGCTCATGAGATAAACAATATCTGTATACTTAAATATAATATTCATATACCCCATACGAGGTTACACATGGAAATGTCATTGTCTAGATACCGCAATTAGAATCGGCAACTATAATTCCGGACACTCCATATTACTGTGGACACTCCACTTCACATTGGGTAATTCCTTATTTGCTAATTTTGTACAACAGGAAAGATAGGTTTTTGAAAGATAGCTTCCTTTGGTATACTATGAACGAAGATTGTAAACGGCACCTTTGAGGTTCTATTTCTAATGTCTGAAGGTTTACTCCCAGTAAACCATGAGAGTGAAGATGCAAGAATAAAATGAAGAAATCGTTTGTGAATCCGAAGAGCGGCGGTCTTCGATAGAAGCACGAGAAGGAGGAGAGCAAAACAAAGGGAGACGGCTGGAATGTTAAGATTCAGCAAATTCTCGTAAGGTGTAGGCGGCAAAGTCCTTGCGCGAAAATGTCGCGCTTTTGAAGAGAGTATTTCGTCGGAATAGAAATAAGAACAAGCGCGGACAAGAGGAAGGCGCATCAATTTTTCTGCGCAACGAAAGCATACAGTAAGATACTGTAGCAGGCAGGCCGACTGGCATTACACCCTAGCCAGTCGGATTAGCATGTCTCTCTCTCACTAGGCGGATGCTCTCTCACGTTATGTCGATGAGAGAGGGCAGCCGCCCTCTACCCTCAGTGTGCCCCATGCTGGTCCAATAGCATGTAACAACTCGCCAGCATAAAGATGCACTTGTCATCTGTGTCCTTATTACATTCTACACAGTATACAATACACAACACTACACAGTATTACGTAGGAAGGCAGGGCGTTGCCTTTCTCCCGTAACGATACTATACTAATTAATCATGTTGTTTGCTTGTCATAATTTAATAAAATTCGACACGCCCTCGAACCGCCCTCTATCCTTGCCCTAGAAAGCGATAATAAATATTTGGAAGTTTGACTCACTCTCAAGTGCTCCTGTGAGAGAATACGCTTGCAGACGTCGTACAGAACTTTCCCCAATTAATGAGGAATTAATATTTTCGGGTGTGAATTGCGTAGAATCATCAGACCACTTGGATAATAACACTCCACGAGTAGCGATTAGAAAGTGATGTAAAAGAAGGCAGAAGACAAAACCAGAGACCAATTTAAGTGTGGCCGAATTGATGTAAATCCAGTAGAGAGACGGTGAAACCTGTAATAAACAAAAAAATATAATAATTTTAAAGCAGATTTACAGCCGGTTTTTGAAGCGTACGATGCGCAGCTGTATTCCTATGTATTTATGCTAAGTGAACTCCAATTGAGCTTGATTTACACAGCTTTAAAAAGGAAAATTAACAACGCATTAAATCAGTGCATTGTGATAGATGTGAAAAATATTGTTACCAGTTTTACAACCTTTTTGTCTTTTGTAGATTCGCTGTTGAATTTCTTCACTTGGCCAGTTTTAGAGACTTTGGAAGTTTTCTTTGAATTAGGCACTGCCGCTGAAAAACGGAGGCCGATTTGTTTACCTTTACTAATACACATCTCCGTTTTTGTCTTATTTTATGTTGTATTACATATAGGCAAGTGGCGTAGAATTTTTTACGTCTGTACGCTGCCCTTGATCCTGATATCGCGCGCCTAAGCTAGGGTGCGCACTACAATAGCACCCATTTTTAGTGCCGCACTAGAGCACGTTTGGAAAAGAATCGAAACCAACTATGTTCCACTATTGTCGTAGTGTTATAAAGAGTGGTTGCTTCCTTCCGAAGAATATATTCGGAACGTGGCCCTTGAAAATCAACCTTTCCATCAAAACGTAAAAAACATAGTAACCTTTAACACTACACACAGTAGGGAATGATTTGAATAAGGACGAAAATGAGCCCAAAGCCTTACAATTAGTTGTCAGTGCAGTTGTTAGGAAACTAAGAAACAAGCATACTAGAATAACACGAACAAGAAGAGCTTACTAACACGGGGTTTTACTGACAAGGTGTCATCTGCACAAAAACAACTACTTTATATTACTTACTCTCTGAAACTCACCGTTTATTAGTATTATAGTATCTGCTTGTTGGGTTATAATTGGATCATTGCTGACCAAAAATCGCCTTTTCTTCCCCAATATTCCATCAGAATGAAGTACCTTTGTGAAACAATTTTTTTTATCATTTAGTGTCTTACACAAGATTGAGATTTGTAAAGTTATCAACAAATTCTTATTAGAAGATAAGTAGATAAGAAGATAAGTAGAAGAAGATTAGAATAGTTGCTCATTGTTAGTAATTCCAGAATTTGGTTCGGTTGATATTTGATATTACGGAGCGCACTTTATCTAAAACTTTTTTTTATCTTCAATTTCTGAATGGGACAGGCCCATCAACGTAAACCTATATTTACGATACGTCCATAGTGACTATCAAGCATTTTTATTACAATATATTCAAACTAAATTTCACATTTATTTGCCATTGAAAACTTTTTTCCGATGCGCTCAGCTCAAATGTATACCGTAAAGCCGCAAATATCCTTGTCGTCAATGCAAATTTATCGTGAAATTATAATGCGATTAAAATTTGCATATATATAGCTTAGAAATCTGCAGTTTTATGGTATACATATGCGTTGAGCGCATTGGAAAAAAGTTTTCAATGGCAAATAAATGTGAAATTTAGTTTGTATATATTGTAATAAAAATGCTTGATAGTCATTATGAACGTATCGTAAATATAGGTTTATTTTGATGGGCCTGTCCCTTTAAAACAGAAATACCTGTTCGAACACGCGCTTTCTGATTTTCACATCAAGAGAGCAGAAAATATCGTCGATAAAATAAGTTTCAGCTCCTCGGTAAACAGCTTGCGCTAAGGCTACTCGAGCCCGTTGACCGCCGGATAGTTGGCAGCCCTGAACATTTCAATAATTTGTTGCATTGAGAGGGGGAGTGAGAAGCTATCCAAACGTTCGTGGCAAGAATTTAATAAGTAAATAAATAATTTATTACGTACACATAATTTGGCTCGCGACTTGTCCATAAGTAAATATGAAATTACTTTGTTTTGAGCAAACTGATGACAAATGCTGCTGTGTTGCTAGCACATGCAAAACACAGATTTATAAATTGAAAATAAAGGTAGAACCCACCCTGTCTCCCATATTAGTGTTTTCTCGTAACGGTAGATTATTTATATCGTCCTCCAATTCGCAACATTGTAGAGCCTAAATATTTATAATATTCATTGAATTATTAAAATAGTTACATAATAATACTAATTAACTTAAAGCGACTATAACACCATGTTCTCAAAGCACAAGATCCAAAACGCACCTTTTTATAGCGATCCTCGTCGAATTTGTCTCCAAGCGTTATGAACTCTTTGATCGTCATTGCTGGAATCCAAGGATCTTGGGTAATGTAACTTACAGAATCCGACTCGTGACAAACATTTTCTGGAAACAAAAAATGGAAATATAGGATTCGAAGTCGGATCGCCCACCCTGGTGAGGCTAACATGGCCCATAGGGAAAAGTGAACATTACTAAACTGTGGCGGCACATGCGCTACAAGTGTGCCACAAGTGCGCCATACCGTGTGTCATGCGTGGAATCATTCAAATCTGCGAAAGATTTAAAAGATCCGAACCTGCGAGTTTCGACAGTAATCTCGATTTTCCCGACCCAGTTGGTCCCATTATACATATTAATTTTCCATTTGACTCTTCCAAGAAAGCTTTCGGAATATCGGCACTGTTGAAAACGGGTATGTTCTAAAACACACCGTATTGTTAGACCATATGGACGTTGATTTCTGCTCTTTTATGAGGTAGAACTCGTTCCAAAAGTTAAATCATTGTCAGCATTCTTTATGCTCACTTTTAGTGTGTTTTAAGAGAGACGGCATATCCAAAGAAAGACAGCTTAATCCTTTATTTCTAAACGACAGAAAAAAGTGCACTGGTGTTTATCCGATTAATAAAACATGCCGAGAATGAAACTTGCCGTTTGTTCCTGTTTGTCGAAGAAAGCAGTCAAGCGCTTTAGTGATACAGATGCCTAAGAAAAAAGAAAGCGTAAATCTGTGAAAGCATGGCGCGCATGTGGCACACGTTCTGGTGTTGAGTGTGCCAGTTTTGCGCCACCTAAGCGCCGGGTGCGCCAAGCTGCCAAGTACTCAAACATGAAAAAATAAAACATCAACTCGGCTAACCTGAATCATCAAACTGAGATAGTTGGCGACCATTCGCATTGGTTGCCTTATATGATTGAATAATACAAGGGAGACAAAGGCTTTCTCAGCTGTTAGAATATTATCCTCGGAAGAAAGTACGTAAGTTGCATAGGTTATCAAAGCAACCTGAAGAGATTGAAGTAAAATAAGTAATAATAAATGTTTTACTGTTAAATGTATGTCGCATAGGTTATCAAAGCAACCTGAAGGGATTGAAGTAAAATATGTAGTAATAAATGTTTTACTGTTAAATGTATGGTGCATTGGTTAGCAAAGCAGCCTGAACAAATTGAAGTAAAATAAGTAATAATAAATGTTCTACACATTTTGAGCAAGGGTGAGTGCTCAAAAAGAGCTCCTCAACGCAAGAGTTTTATTTTTCAACACGCATGAATTGATAGTAGATAACCATAGCCGTGTTGACTATTCGATCATGTTTCACTCAGTGGCTTTTAAAAGCTGTCGCAGGCTGGATTCGAACCCCGGTTGTGTTGGTCGGAGACAAACGTGAAGACCTCTGGCCTCTGGGACGCCAATATACCGTAATGAGGTCATATAGGTTTAATAACTTAACAATAAATAACTCACAAAAAAAGGCGCAGCAATGTTTAGGGCGTCCAGAGCTCTAGCCATAAGCATGGTCCTTTCCTGATTGTTGACTTCTTTTGTTCTCAATTTATTAATTTTCTCTTTCCAAATATCAGAAAAACCATTTGCGAGAATCACTTCACTGCAGGTGAGCAGCTAAACGCACAGATTACAGATATGCAATACACGTAATAATAATCAAATTTAACGAGAATCTTCTTGGTATACATAGGCATATTAAAGGGAAAAAAAGTTTTTCTCGATAAACTTGCACAAAATGTCCGGAATTTCAGAAATGTTACTATGAAAACCACATTTCTTTACACATAAAACTCGCAGAGTTATTCCTCGGCAAACTGTTCGGCCAGGTACCGTAGACGACCTTTACACCAAGAACTCGCAGAGTTATTCCCCGGCAAACTGTTCGGCCAGGTTCCGTAGTCAGAAGTTATTTTGCCAACCGCTTACTGTGAGAAAAATATAAATAGGACGTAAGCCACACCATAAGGATAAGGATAAGGTACGCTACAAAGGCGGACTGATTAAGGAATCTCGTTTACTATGCAGATGCCTGGTCTGGTTAGATATGTTTGGCGTGCAACGTATTCTGATGTGTTCGGGCAGTTTAGTGATGGTTAGTGATGAGCGAATGCGCCGAGACAAAACATGCATATGGTATATTCCAATACCCAACCCCAGCTACCATGATATGATTTATAAGCACAACTGGTAACAAGTACCATAATTTATACAATTAAAGCGAAATACCCGCCGGTTTTTGAAACGCATCGTGGGCAACTAAGTTCTCACGTATTTGTGCTAAGTTGCTCAAATTTAGCTCGAATTTTCGTACTAATTTATGTTCATTTGCATAAGCTAGCTGGTGTACTCGATGTGTTTCAAAAACCGGCCGGTATTTTGCTTTAATTATTATATTACCTCATCAAATGTTTGAATCCTTTTGTCCGTTGCTTTCATCTTTTTTGCTTGAGCTCGTTTGATAGCTCGCGATGCGTAAAAGTTGATTGGAATAAGAAGAATCATGAAGAAAATACCACCAACTGCGCTAGGACCGATGGTTTTCCATAATAAGCCGAGAGCGAGCAACACCTGGAAGTTTGTACATATATTGAAACGTTTAAATGGTTTAAATGTATGAATTTTGACAAAAACAATTAGTTATATATACATCTGTCTACGACAAAAGGCATCGCTAACTCCAGCAAATCTTTTCTTTTATAATGTACAAAAAAGGCGTCACAATAGTTTATTTTCTTATTATTGTTGCTTACTTCGTTGCGGCGCACCATATAAGTGCTACCAGTTGTACCCTGACCTGAATTGGTGCCGACCAAAAATGGTGCACAAATGGTATTGCACTCGAAATCTTTTCCACATCACCAGTTATCAAGTTGACAATCTTTCCAAGGGAAACTTCCTTCGCTATACTCCCTTTACACGCCCAAAATAACAACGGTTAATAAAGTATTGTATTTAGTTTTAAACGAGCTGCAAGCCTCATTTTCACAAAAGAAACCATTGTTCTATAACCGTCGTATAAGAGATGGAATTGTAATTTAAAGCAGTATTGCACCTACTTTGGGAAATTTGCATATCATACTAAAATTGATGCTTTCGGTGCCGGAAGCTTCGGACGGGCACCAAAAATTAATTTGCATAATAAAAAAAAACTAGGCACAATACGGCTTTAATAAGTTATACAATTTGCTATGGAATCTAGACCGAAAACAAAACAAATCCCACCTTTTCGTACACCAAATTTACAAGAATACTGTGCACTTCCACGGAATACACAACAACTTTGTAGAGAAAGAACCGGATGCAAAATGAACGAATTTCAGAAATTGTGAAAATGGAAAGCGCAATGCCGATTCCGTATGTGAGAGATTTGTCCCCGGATTCGATATAGTTCAGCAGTAACCTAGATATGCTAATTAAAGCTGTATAACAGCCGGTTTTCGAAAAGAATAGTGGACATCTGCACTCCCATATATTTAGTCTAGATGCGCTCGATTTTTGGGCGATTTCCTTATTCTAATCAGTTTCATTGGCACATAATGCAGTTCTTCAATATACGTCCCGGAAACTAGCTGTCAACGCGCATGAGAAATAAAAAAAGGAAACCGTAAACGTGACTGTAAACACCGATTTGAACATTCTAGGAGAGGCAAGGTATACTCGTAAGACAGTATCTACAATATGCCGCGACCTGGTCCAACCATACTAAGAGAGGCAAGGTATACTCGTAAGACAGTATCTACAATATGCCGCGACATGGTCCAACCAAAGAAAATACCGTTATTTATGTTAAAAAAAAAATAAAGATTAGAAGAAAAAAACCTACGGCAGGACAGTATCTACAATATGTCGTGACCTGGTCCAAACAAAGAAAGTACCGTTATTTATGTTAAAAAAAATAAAGATTGGAAGAAAACAACACTTACCCCACCAACAGCGGCTGTATAAAATGAAGGATATCGACAATAAAACGAAATATAATTATAACAATCCATCCACGACGATGAAAATTAATTATATCAAAGACAGATGAAAAATAAACATTTCCTAAAAAACCAATATTTTTCAAGTAAAACTTGGAGAGACCGCCCACGTATTCCAGAGTGCGCGGCCCGCCGTAGGAGAACGTAATTTTGTTCGCGCATAGCTGGCTCGTTCCCGGCGCATCAGCGGCACACTATTTGGTGGTAACACACAATGGTAATAATTTTTAACAAAAAAAATATATAAGTATACCTTGTTCAATCGTCTTTCTCCTCGACTTCCACTTTGCGCGTAAATTTTGTGATAAACAGTGTTTTGGAATATTGTAAAGATCGGAAAAGTTTAGTATATCATCACTTCCCTTTTGAATGAGTGGAGTAACCCATGTGAGGAATATTTTGGAGAAAAATGAGGCATCTTCTTCGTGAGTTTTCTTAAAAGTTATTATTTTTCAGTTTATAGATTTAGTAATACTTACATTTTTAGCCAACATCTGAATGCAGTACACGAGCGAACAAATTGAGGTTTCCCCCAATCTTTCGTCCACATATTATATTAAAGCGAACTACCGGTCGGTTTTTGAAACGACAACTGAATTCTTACGTGTTTATGCCAAGTTGTTCGAATTTAATGGGGTCTCGATGTATGGCAAAAACAGCGCATTTTGCTTACAAGTATCAAATGTGCATCTCGTGTACGATTTTGCATACACCTTTGAAAGTTAGAAAATGCACCATTGATAATACTAGAGGAGGCGCAAAATGCACAGTTTAAGCACGCTCGAAAAAAATAGTCCTGTGGCTACCGCCGCGGGACAATTTTTTTGCGGTCTGTAGTTGTTGTCGTGTAGTGCCAATCTACGGTAATTAAAGCCATACTTGGAAGCAAAAATCGGCAATTTTTGCAATACATCGAGACCCCATAACTCGATTGTTTATTCTAATTTATGTGCATTTGCATGAGCCGAATAAGAATGCTGGCGTACTCGATCGACTCGATGTGTTTCAAAAATCGACCGGTAGTCCGCTTTAAATTCAGCACTTGAAATAGCTCTTTTTGAAAGACCTTTACCGAAATGTTTGTCATATTTACTTATGAACACGGGTAAAATAGCAAGAATTTAGTTATTCGCAAAATATACATAAAATTATAAAAATAAAATACAATGGCTACTCACCTCACTTTTGCCTGCTTTCTTCAATAATTCTGTAGATGTTTCATCCTTCTTTGTCATGATGATAATGATGTTCCTGGTGTTCTAATTGCGATATTTGAAGTTCTAATTATGAGCTCTTATTAGAAAATAAACAAAGGTCACTGAAAGTAAACTCGTAAAAGTACTCATTATCAGTGCAGTGCAGTCAGTGTGAGCATCAAAACATTGATCTTACTTACATAATGGGTTTATTTCTAAACATGTAAACATACATACATACGGGACCAAATTCGGTAAGTTGGCTTTGAGTTATGCTCACACAAGCTGCGCTAACAATGAGCTACACCAAATGGTTTTCAGAAGAAAGCTCATGGAAAACCAAACAGACCACAAAAAAGTCGTATTTAGCCGGTCACCAAATGGTTTTCAGAAGAAAAAACATTTGGTGACGTTGCCAAGTGGGTTACTCCACACACAAAAAAATCCAAGCAAAATAATAAGTCTCTGGCCAGAGAACGCACACCGACAAAAATAGCATCATTTTTGTAAGGATAAATAAAACGAGTAAAGCTGAAGAAGACGTGATTTCACTAAAGGACCTCCTTCTGTTTCTTTGAAGCTGAACCTCAAGATAAGGAACAAAAACGCCTTGTCAATCAGACAAAACGCGCTGATTATTTACGTTTACGTGTGAAGTGTGCTCGTTTTTTGGTCTCTGCATCATATTGCTCTTCGAGGAAGCATTAAAGTTTAAAGCGGTGTAACACACGGTTTTTGAAACATATGATGGACAAATGCATTCCTGTATATTTACGTTAAGTGCTCGAAATGAGCCCGATTTTGCATTCCATTCATACTCATTTGCATTTGATTCATGGGAATGCATTAATTTAAAAAGCAGGATGTTATAAAGCTTTAAGATAAAATTTAAGGAAAGGAAAATCGGTCACGGGAATTATTCGATATAACATGTGCACGAAAACGTAGTGAGTTGTCAGTTGTTGTTTCATTTTTTTAAGGCACGCTTGACATAAGTGTTACGCCATAATTGACGAAAAGTGAACTGGTTAACACATCGGACCTCGGAGTGAGCTGGTCACTTAGTCTTAATCAAGGGGGGTCCTGCGCAGAAAGGCATCTCCTGGCGCAGATTAAGCAAATCTCGAACGGCGCACAATACAGCATGCCCAGAAAAATGGCCGCAGATTAAAATATTTCAAATTTTGTCATAAACGTGAACAAAACCCGCCGCAACGCACGCAAACGGGTGCGTTGTGAGGAGCCGGTAATTCAAACCGTCCCGTGGACAGCGATTTGGCTTAGCTCTGTCCACACGACTCGAATCCCATACTGAAGGAGTTTTTTGGAGGGGTTTGAAATTGTTTTTCTTCTTACATGAAAGTTTTTGTTTATTTTTATTTTCACTTTCCTTACCTTCAAAACGCAAGCTTTTTTTTGAGCCCAACATGCAAAAGCGGCTTGACAGTCCCTTTAATGTTTTGGGAACTGGGAACTGTCCCTACATGATTGCTTGGCAATTTTTCCGTTTTTCTATGAGACTATTTAAAGAGATACATATCATTGGCATTTTTAAGAAAATAGAGAAGGTTGCTTAGGTAATCTACTTAGTTACTATTTGGATATTATGAACCTGTGCGTTGTTTATTAATACTTCCAGTTGTTTAACCTCGGTAAGTAGTTAAAGCGAAATGCTAGCCCCTTTGGAAAATTTGCATATGATAAGCAAATCCTATGTATCCTATGGTAATTTTGTACGATTGCCATGGACGATCGTACAAAATTAGCATAGGATTTGCTTATCATATGCAAATTTTCCAAAAGGGCTAGCATTTCGCTTTAAATCCAAATTGTGGTTGTATCTCATTATGATGGTTGTTAAAATCTAAATGTTTTGCTAGTCCCAGAGACGAAAAAGAGCTCAACGATTGAAATTTTCTCATCCTTTTTTTCACAACAAGATGCGATTCATGTAATTTTCTCGTTTATGAATGATCCATAACATTTAGGTCTGAGAACAGTTCATTTTGCAATACTCTATGTATATGTATGCATGCATAGCCTGTTTGTGCAAGGACGCATAGACATGGTTATATCGGTCAGTGTTTCAGTTCTCGCACTCTCACTTTCGCTAGCGAGTCAGCTCCTTCTCTCCCTCTTTATCTCTCTCTCTCTCTCTCCCTCTCCCTCTCTCTCCGCTCCCCGTCTCTCGTTCCCTGCCTCTCTCTCTCTCCCCTCTCTCTCTCTCTCCCTCTCTCTCCGCTCCCCGTCTCTCGTTCCCTGCCTCTCTCTCTCTCCCCTCTCTCTCTCTCTCTCTCTCTCGCAATTCGAACAGCGATTTTAACAATCCAACATATCCAATCCTGAGGAACCGTCATCCAATCATCGCGCGCGTTGAACGAAGAAAGAAACTTTCCCTTCATCCGCTGAAAATCCCGTTTTTCTTTTGAATTTCATCAAATTCTTAAACAACTTGACACAAATGTCAGCCTTTAGAACACACTGCAGGCCTTGATTTCACTAATGCTGTTTACGTACTCGAACATTTGTTCTGAACGGACTTACTGGCGAAGAAATTTTTCAAGCTAGCCCGTTGTATCTGTCTGTTGATTCTTATTCCATTATTAAAGCGAAATACCGGCCGGTTTTTGAAACACACCGTGGTCACCTGCATTCGTATGCAGCTTACTATGCAAATGAGCATAAATTAGGGTAAAAAATCGAGCTAAATTCGAGCAACTATACGCAAAAAATTCAATTGTCGACGATGCGTTTCAAAAACCGGCCGGTATTTCGCTTTAAACGTTCACTGGTGACTGTCCTGTTTTACAGGAAATTCAATCAACAATGCTACTCTACATAATTTATTCTTTAATTTCTATATCCGAAGCTTTTCGCTGGAAAAGAGAGTTTATGTTTGTTAACGATCTCAACGCCACGGACTCGTCCTGTTTTGAGGTAAGTCCCCTCATTGTACCGTAGTCGCCGCGAATTTTAAATTCGCGTCAAGGGAGCATTGTTTAGAAATCAATGTTTTTTTGTACCGTAGTCGTAGAGAATTTGAAATTCGCGCCAATAGTTTTAGTCTCATCGGCAAATTTGAAGTTCACGTCAATGACTCTTGCCTTTTCTGATTAGCGACATGCAGCTTTCTTAGAACTGAGGCCGTATTCACCAACACGTAGGGAGCCCCTCCCTGGCCTCCCCAGGGAACTAACGAATGCGTAGAGGGTGCGAGAGCAGAAGATATTCAGAGCGCTCGTGAGCCTAGGGAGGGCTCCCTGTGTGTTGGTGAATACGCCCTTAGGAGCGGAGTCAGGAAATCCGACTGTGTAATTAAAACAGAGGAGGCAACTTGGGTTATTTGAAATACGCGCCACTTTTTTTTACAAATCATAAGATCAATAATCACGAGCTGAATACATATGTTCACATAACAATTCCTAATTTCTACATTCTTTTCTTGTTTTAGAGTTGCAATAAAAAGTTCCGTTCCGATTTCGAGTACAGCTTTAATATGACGTCTTCTGATTATTATGATTTTCCGCTTCACCCGCTGGTAAGATAATTGTTGATTTGTTCCTATCACCTATCACACTTTAAAACACGGTAGCCAGGTTACTCTGCACCTGTAGTGCCGGGCCGGGTGGTCCAATGGCAGCGCGTTCGACTCTGACGCAATCGACCCGAGTTCGATTCCGGCCCGTGATAACTTTGAAACCGCCGAATCATGGGCGATCCCTCTTGGCCCACTTTATCTTTATCTCTATCTATGCTGGCACAAGGGATTTCTATATCCGAGTACTTGTACCGTATAATTTCTAGATTTTAGAGCACTCCTCTTTCCTACTGTATTGTAAACTCGCCGAGCAAAAGACAAGATGTTACATAGACAAATGCAATGATTTGGTGAGTTGAAGATAGACCACTTATTCCATCTCAATGAGTGATTTACTCAATACAGTACCCAATTTCTTCCCATATAACACCATAGGAAACCGAAAACCCCGATTTTGCCCCGATCAATTCCCTCTCGGGCCTTGATCGGGGCGAAATCGGGCTTTTTTGGAGAAAAATAATAATAAGAATAATAATTTATAACACCACAAAGGTCGAAGAAAAAAAATCGAAGCATAATCGGGGATTTCACCTTCCTGTGAAGGTGATGGTGCTGCGAAAGAAATCCTGTATCCTGTCATTAGCCCGTATTCTCGGGTCGACGGGAATGTTCCGTTTGGGAGCTCATTCGTATGCAAATTTTTCCTCCAGCTAGTCTAGATAGTCGAGAAATTTGCATACAAAGGATTTCCCAAACGGAACGTTTCCGTCGACCCGAGAATACGGGCTAATGTCATTCGATCGGGCGTCATCTTGCTTTAGACACACTTAGGTTTTGAACATAGTTAATCCAATTTCGAGTTAGAATTAAATGAAAAATAAAACATTTTCAGTCCGCCGATGCCATATTCTCGCCGTCGAATTTTATGTGTGATTTTAAGCGACAACACTTTCTTGAGGTATTCCTAGTTGCTTTGTTTTGTATGTATATCATGATACCTTGAATTTTATTTGGGAAGATATAGGTCCCATAATCCTTGGTAGAGCATATACAACGTGAATACCGTAAATACAGGACCACACAAAACTGACTGAGACCCGACACTCGTATTGTTGCTATAGCCTTGTCGTTTTGAGTTTTGAGCTACATAATATGTCACAAACCAGTATTTTGGATTTCCTGCCAAAGAACGCTGGCTTATCATTAGATGAAGTTTTTAAACGAAACTAAACGAAACGCGCAGGCTCGCCCGTGTCTCTCCGAAGCTGAGCCGATTACTTTCCTAAAATGTGATCAACAATGTCACGAAATTGTGATGAAACACACAAACAAATCGCAGGACACAATATTCAAGTGGGTTGAATTCATTTATTCTATGGAAAAGTAATTCACAGCACATGTACTAATTAGTTATTATTTGATATTGGGCAGATCAAGCCTTCTCATTAGAGTATATTGGCGAAGTGAACTAACTGAAACCAAAAACCCAGGGCAGGCAGGACCGTGTATTTCGGGCGCGGGACCCGCGCGGAATTCAGATCTCTTGCAAAAACGTCTCTAACATCTAACCTTTTTTAACCGATCCTTGTTTTAACCCTTTCGGACATCACTAAATTCCGAATTAGTCATCATTGACATTCGCGATTATATTTCGTAAAACCACCAAATTCAATTCAACTTCAGACGGAACGAGATCGACGTTTATGAAAATGAGCTGGATGTTCTTTGCTCATTCCAGACTTGTTATTTACAGTGTGCTGTGCCAATTATTTCAGAGGTAGGTACATAATAAGTAGTTTGTCCAGATACTAGTAGGCTAGGCGTTCCAGGTAAGTAGCGAATTATCTCCCTATCTGTGAACCTAGGGAGCCTGTTTTGTAAGACACTCTAAAAATGCTTCAAAACCACGTATCATACCGCTTTAAAGGTATGTTCAAATACGCTGTCGAATCGTGCTATTGATTTCCTGACTTCATTCGTACAATGGCACGCAACGGATGTTAGTGAATGGTAAGATGCGTTTAACATATAAGCCAATAATCTTAAAGAAAACATGAACATACAATACATAATATGAATATACATAAGATGATTTATGCCACGAGACACGCTCACTAATATTACACGATAACATGAAATATAGGTACCTATATATTATGCATATATTATCTTGTATGGGAATGGTGAATTCTTTTTCCCACGGAATAAATGATGAATTGCACCTGAAAGATAGCGACTAGATTTATTTTTATTTCATTTTTTTTATTCAAAAGTACACGGCAGTGATGCGCACATAGTGTGAATTTCCAAGATCTCAACAAGTCGAACATTATTTACAGTAGAATCAATAAACAATAACTAAGCCTAAGTCTAAGCCTAAGCCTAAGCCTAAGCCTAAGCCTAAGCCTAAACGTTTAGCTATTGATTGTTCTAGGCATATGATATCCGATCGATTCAACAACCTTCCTACGAGTTGTCAAGCCCTCAATCCTGCACCATTAGACAACGACAAGGCGACTCAACTTATTGGAAAGGCATAATCTCTGTTTAACCCTTTTTTGTAATAATTTTAATAATAATTCAATGTTAATAAAATTGTATATCACACAACACAGTATGCTTCAGTCTGTTTTTTCCTTGCTTTTTATTCTTGTTAATATATTCTTACTTAAAAACTTTATTTATTATTGAAATTGGAATCGCTAGCGTTAGCAGTGAACTCGGGTTTATTTACGTCCGGCCTTGGGCTTGGGTGTTTTCTTGGTGGTCGCCTAAATTATAAAGTTTAGGTTTAGGGTTTAGGCTTAACTTAAATCCGATGTGAATGTTGGGACTATGCACACTTGGCATAACTTCTCAATCATTGCTCTCTACCATATCAACAAAATGATATGATATCACATCTTGGTTATGAGTCAAGCCACCTATTTCTTAAAGGCACAGGCCCGCGTATTTAAGTTTTCACTAATTTTTGATTATATAAAACGCACCAGAAGACGTTCGTGCTGAGACAAGAAGAGACGTACAACTTCCTTCTGAAAAACAATTACGTTATTAGTCAATTACAATTTTACAAAAAAAAAACATTCTGTAGATCACTTCAAATCCTCTTACTTTATTTTTGACATTTATAGTACACCCCATATAAATCGCAATCAGTGCAAAAAAGTTTCCGAATCGAGGCCCAAAATCGTCTGTAGTGTCCTGCTATTGGAATATCTTGATTGAAATCCCCGTTATATTCGACAACTGATGCACGGTAGCCGACAGGAAAAAAAGTGTTAAAGCGAAATGCTAGCCCCTTTGGAACATTTGCATATGATAAGCAAATCCTATGTATCCTATGCTAATTTTGTACGATCGTCCACGGCAATCGTACAAAATTAGCATAGGATACATAGGATTTGCCTATCATATGCAAATTTTCCAAAGGGGCTAGCATTTCGCTTTAAGGCAAAGAGAGTTAGAGTAAAAAATCGTTCTCTAACTTTGTCGCCATCTCAGCACTTTAGCAGTCTCTAAATCTCTCTGTCAATGGGGCTTTTTCCGGCCGGCTACGGTGCACCAATTGTCGAATAGGACGGGGATTCCAATCAAGTTTACCCAATAGGAAAAAAGACGCGTGGAGCCCCTCGATTTGAAAACGTTTTGTACTGATTGTGCTTTGTATGCTGTATGGGTTGACAGTTGATATTGACCATACCGTAATGCATTTCTCTCATGAACCTATGATATGAGGTATGCCTTTAAAGGATCGCAGTCACTTCAAGTTCGCCTTTTTACTTCAATTATCCATAAACATGAAAAAGCACCTTGAAAAATACCATTCCGGTGTCAATTTACTGAAAAATTAACCCAGGGAAAGAAATCCCCTCGGTTGCGTTCTAATTACGTACAGTATGACAACGACAACTAAGACAGTAGAGCAGACACTTTCCCTCTTCCCCGGTTTTTCTTTGTTTTGTCATCATTGGCAACCGGCCAAGTCCCACTGCGATTTAGAAAACACCCCATTTTGTCTAAAATCAAAAGTCAACCGAAGGAATTTCTTTCCCTGTGATAAATGTTCCGTAAATCGGTATTGGAAAGGTATTTTTCTAAGTATCTTTTTATATTTATTGATAAGTGAAGTAAAAATGCGAAATTGAAGTGACTGCGATCCTTTAAAGCGAAATACCGGGTGGTTTTTGAAACACTTCGTGGACAATTGAATTCTGAGGTATTTATGCTAATTTGCCCGAATTTAACTCGATTTTTTATTCTAAATTATTTTCATTTGCGCAAGCTGCATAAGAAAGCTGGTCTACTCGATGTGTTTCAAAAAACGGCCGGTATTTCGCTTTAAGCATCTGATTTCAGGTAGCTTAGTATTTCAGAACGCCTAGTTAAAATAAATCTATTAACGGTTTGAACAAAATACAGACCTCAGTCTTTGCCTTCTTAAGGTCCTCTTGTTGTTGCTTCAACTGTTTGGCGAGTTGCACCTAAATGTCGGTTTATATAAATGTTGACGTGTTTGCTTGAGGTCAATTCGCCTATCCAACATCGACATGCATATGTGGAGTCTTATCGGCTAAAGAACAACCCAACGCAAAACGCAGTGCTCAAATAGCCCGTTCCAGGATACGTTTGAGTAATTATCGATTGAATAGGGCTAGAGACTAGAAAAACAGTATACCTGGTCTTTCTTGAAAAGCGCGTTGACGTCCTTGCTCAGTTGAGTGATCTAAAAATATAAAATTGATGAAATTGAAAAAAGGTTACCCACGATATGAGCCAACTACGCTTGAAGACCGGCTGATCTAACTTTTGTGGAAGAAGCAGACCGTTTTTTGACGCAGAAGACGCAGTTTCTGGCTTTCAGGAGCCAGAAACTAAGCGACAGCCTAGTTACACAGTCTCACGTTGCGTCAGGTGCACCAACTAGCAATTTGTGACGACTTTTTTTCTCAATTATGCCACTTAGTGTCCAAAAAATTCTTCCATTCACTGCTCAGAGCTCAGTGTTAAGGGCGATGGAGCGGCGTCTGCGCGGCGCACTTACCTTGGCCTGAATCTGCTTCTTGAGGTTGTTGTTGATGAAGGTTGCCTCAGTCTTCTTCTGCCTCAAATCCTTCTTCTGGGCGGCAGTCTTCTTGGCAACTTTATCCAGATTTTGAATCTGGAAGAATTTTTTTCAACTTTATGAAAGGCATGGCTAGAGATGAGAGGGGCTTAGGCTTAGGCTTAGGCTTAGGCTTAGGCTTAGGCTTAGGCTTAGGCTTAGGCTTAGGCTCTATCGCTCTATGAAAGGCATGGCAATTAAATTAAGCGATTAAAAAAGTCAACTGGCATGTTATTTAAAAGGAATTTAAATCTCATTTAAATAACATGCCAGTTGACTTTTTTAATCGCTTAATTTAATTTTCACGTCGAAATTTCCGCTCTTTAGAATTATTGTTTCACTTTGTTTTGTATTTTCGCACCGCGTGAGTAGCTGGGCCTCTTAAACGTGCCTAGCCTGTGTGTGTCTATCTCTTTCATTGACATTGTCCGTTTGTTAAATCGTATTGCTTGAATAAAGAGTTATATATATATGGCTAGAGATGAGCCTCTAAAAATAAAATTGTCATCAAAACATATTTCTTATATCGTTCACGTTACGGTTGCTGATGCCGAGTTTTGAAGGACTAAATTGTTTTAATTTGATT
>JAANDG010000785.1:0-57867 GCA_036852015.1 Pelodera strongyloides | reverse complement strand
GAGGGAGAGGTAGAGAGGGAGGCATTTCAAAATCGATATGAATAAATAGTGTTAAGTTGACATGAATCGATATGAGCAAATAGTGAGGAGCAAAAATAATATAGATTCAGAAGCGTGAATAACGATACTGTCTTGAAGTGGAGTTTTATTTATACAGATCTACATCAATACAAAAAAAAGTTGCAAGAGAGCAGTTTCAAGAACCATTTGCAGAGCACATTGAAGAGCATAAGTAAGTAGAAGAGGAATTTTTTTGCAGCAGTATGACAACCAAAAATTGGCTAAAAAGACTAAGACGGGACACTTTTGTAAGTTGTGGAAAGGCTGGCTTAATTAATGTGATCGATGTGCGGTTGCAGAGGGCGGAGTCTCAGGTTGAGGTCAGTGGGTACAGATTCATGGTATGTATGGAGTACAGGTTCAAATCTTATGGGAACCACTTGTGGGTTGCCGGAGGCTATTTGCGAGAGAGGCAGGGGTGTACGAATTTTGTCTGGTCATGAACTGAAGAAACATGAAGTGATAATAAGTAAACCGTATAACAGTAGAGAAAACATACGAAATAATCATAATAGTGTAGGTATACCGAAAACCACACTCGCAAAATTTTATTAACTACTTTGTTAGCGCGAGAGCGCTAACATAGAGTTTCATCCAAGAAGTTTTCCAGTTTTATTGGCGTAAGTTGTAGAAAAGGTAAGAATAAAAAGATATTGATAAATGTGTGAGTTGCAGAGGACGAATACATATGGCGTGATATATTGATTTGCCGTTATATTCATTAAAAAAATTCACTTTTATAAAAATTCATATATAAAAATCGTTGTAGAAAAGTCATGAGTTCATGAGAAAACTTTTTAAAAATATATATTTTTACAGATACTGGAAAATAAACATCTTCGTAAACGTTTTGCCGTTATATTCATAAAAAAGATACTTTATTAAAATCAATATATAAACTCATAAGAAAACTTTTAAAACAACCTATTTTCTATTAGATTCATTATATGAAAAATCAACGTTTTCCCAAAATTAGCTAACTATTTATTTATATTATTATAAAAAATTTACAAAATTTTGCACAATAAACCGTATTTATAGAAGTCATGAGAAACTTTTAAAAATATATTTTACAGATATCTGGAAAATCAACATATTCGCAAAATTTAACTAGGTAAGGTAGCGCAAATCACTATCAAACTATGAGGTTAGTTTACTTCGGGAATAGTTGTATATATGATATCACACAAATATATGATTGTAAAAGGGTTCTCAGACTTTCGATAGAGGTTATTATGCATAAAGTCTTATAAGAATTTTTTTATGAATATGACCGCAAATCAATATACGAATAATTGGTACCCCCAACACCATCGCCAAACGGGCTAACCAACCCCAAATTTTCGTCTTTTGTACATTCGCGTAGTATTTAGTTTGACCTACTCTCCTTCTCTGCACTCTATGCGATCTGCATATTCTTTTCATTGGCAGACAAATTTTTCTGTGAATTTGGTGCTTCGTGTACATACACTATCCTACAGTAAACCACACATTATTGCCGTCAATTATTCGAATACGCCTCCAGCTCCAGAGCATTGCAAAACGCAAGAGTATTTACTTTTGTTATATTATTGCTACAACTTCGCGTTATTTTCACTACTATTCGCATATATAGCGTATTCTCATTGAAATAGTTCATGTATCTTCTTAATTCATGTTTATAATTCACTAAACATTCAATTTCTCCATAACGTGCTCTGATTGATGATCAAAACACAATTTCATTCGGTGGTCTCATCCACATGTTTGCACTGGCCGAGCAGACATTCTAATTCGAAAATTAGCATGTCACACTGTTTTCGGGTATAAAAGGGGCTGCGGAGCTCAGTCTCGAGCTTGGAAAAGGGTGGATTTGGGGGGATATTTGGTGATGAAAATGGGAATTAAACACGATTTTCCTTTCAGTTCATGTTTTTTATAGTTAAATGTAATCGCAGTTTTGTTTTGAGACTACGAACTGTGATACATGACTTAGTGGACATTTTTTTTAATCTAAAGGAAAACGATGGATCTCATTAAACTTTTTTCTTAATGTTGATGAACCTACTATCCTGAACAAAATCTGGTGAAAAATCAACATGATAAGAGTACACTAGTGTCCACATGACGTTCTGTCCTTGAATAAGCGTTGCGTCGTGAATTTGCGCGTAGTCGATGGAAAGTCCTCTCCACAAAACACACTTGCGAACAAAATAAATATATAAACCCAAACTATGTTAGCGCTATCGCACTAACAAAGGATTTTGCTGAATTCTCATGCAATATCTCTGCGATATATCATGCGTCTACTAAGGCACGTTTGAGTTGGCCGAAAGAAAGAAGCAAGTATAAATCACCCTTCAGCATTGACGAAATAAATATTGTCTACGAAAAGAAATCTCGAAAAGCATATCCATATTCTTTAGTGACACTTCATCAGTTAACATCTTATGGCTTGTCATTCATTATACTGCCTCAACTTCTAGGATGGTCGCTAAAAAGCAATTTTTATTATGGCGTTTAGGTTCATTTCATTTTTTTATGGTATAAAAGGGGCTGCGGAGCTCAGTCTCGAGCTTGGAAAAGGGTGGATTTGGGGGGATATTTGGTGATGAAAATGGGAATTAAACACGATTTTCCTTTCAGTTCATGTTTTTTATAGTTAAATGTAATCGCAGTTTTGTTTTGAGACTACGAACTGTGATACATGACTTAGTGGACATTTTTTTTAATCTAAAGGAAAACGATGGATCTCATTAAACTTTTTTCTTAATGTTGATGAACCTACTATCCTGAACAAAATCTGGTGAAAAATCAACATGATAAGAGTACACTAGTGTCCACATGACGTTCTGTCCTTGAATAAGCGTTGCGTCGTGAATTTGCGCGTAGTCGATGGAAAGTCCTCTCCACAAAACACACTTGCGAACAAAATAAATATATAAACCCAAACTATGTTAGCGCTATCGCACTAACAAAGGATTTTGCTGAATTCTCATGCAATATCTCTGCGATATATCATGCGTCTACTAAGGCACGTTTGAGTTGGCCGAAAGAAAGAAGCAAGTATAAATCACCCTTCAGCATTGACGAAATAAATATTGTCTACGAAAAGAAATCTCGAAAAGCATATCCATATTCTTTAGTGACACTTCATCAGTTAACATCTTATGGCTTGTCATTCATTATACTGCCTCAACTTCTAGGATGGTCGCTAAAAAGCAATTTTTATTATGGCGTTTAGGTTCATTTCATTTTTTTTATAAAAATTAAGTTTATATATATATATATATATATAAATAAATTCTGGTTGTAGTCACACGCTATGTTAATCACATTTTCGTTTCAGTAAAACAGTGCTCTGTATTCATTTGATTGTTTCAATTGGACCGCATGGCCTCCGCGCGTGTGGAGCGCCTGATCAAGGCGACTGCTGCGTTAGAGGCCGCAATAAAGCAACACCAGGGCGTCACAGGAACGATAGGGTACGAATTTGCCTTAGTTAACCTTTTTTGATAGTATCATAGTTGTGCTGGTCGTAAACTATACTCCATGTGGTGTCCTTGACTAATTATGATGAGTATGGTCTTGCAAGGTATTTACATTTAGACGAAACACCACCAACTATGACAAGGAACGGAGCGCTTGTATTGAAATACGTGATATTCTTGTCAGTAGTGACTATGTGGCAACAATCAAGGTGTGTCAGGTTTATTTTTTAATTTATGGTGTTATCACACTTTATGAACCAAGTGCAAGTTATTTTAAAGGAATTTTTTTTTATCATCGTTAAAGGATGACAAGCGCTACAGTTCTGCATACACCAAGGCCGTGGACGCTCTATTCAAGCTCATTCAACATTCGGACAGTTCCGTGCGAACGTTAGCTGAGGAATCACTTGATACATCATTCAGGGTAAGTTCCTCAATTTTGCTTTTTTATCGTCTGTATGTCGTCACTAGTCACTATTAAAAAGTGATCAGTAGTAGTATTGAGCTTCCAAGATATGTTCTTTTTCAGCACTTGATTCTCTCTTTCCACCACTCCCGGCTGATTGTGATCCTGATCACCGAAGTGAGCAAGAATGGACCTGCCAGATCACTAGTTGCGGCCTTCAACAGACTAGTCCAAGTTGTCCATCTACTGAAGTCGAATCGAATTGTGTATGTACTTCATCTGTTCATTACACATATTTCCCATCGTAAATTCATAGAAATTGTATGACTGTGCAACATATCATCTACTGGAATTCAAAAATCAGGTTTGCGAAACTGAATTTTCTGGCACCTTGAGAATATCAATTTTCTGTTGTTTGGAAGAGTTGATCCCGATTCTTAATGTACGCTTTTTTGCATATCAGCAAAGTGCTCAGTGAATTTTTTTTTAAAGTTAGCTTACAGCATTGTGATTATTTCCAGGAGCTATAGTGTTCATATTGTGAATGCACTGACTGCGATGCTTAAACGTCCCGAAGACTCTGTGCACAATGCCTTAATACACGGAATCCCTACTCTTTTTGGCGTTATTGGGCCCCGAATCAGAGATCAACACGTCGAGAAAGTATTTGTACGTATTGTTTTTACACTGAGTACGCATCTATTGTAATTCTAGCAAAGTACGTCATCTTTTTCTTTTAGGAGCTCTACCGTGTGGCTGCGGACAACTTGAATCTCCCCGGTACGAGTAATCGAGCTGCCTTCACTGTGATCGTAAACGTGTGTGCACATTATACATCACTTTTGAAAAAGGTAATATTATATCATTTGTCACGCTAACCTCCGCAGCTATTCATTTGAGTTTTTCTAGAACTGAAAAAGTTTAGGCGGTTGCCCGTTGTGTCGTCAACATCCGCCGTCCAGATGAAACAGATGGAAAACAGAGAATCGTTGGATCTCTTAACGTGATCAAGGGAATCTGGAGTCTGGCTGTAGAAAAACCAAATGAAATCCCCACAGAAAGCCTGCAATCGGTCAGAATTTATTATTAAAAGTTATGTCGTTCCCATATTCAAGAGTTCATTGAGTTGCTTCACAAGTTGGCTATTGCGTATATACTATTCCTTTTCAGCTAATTGTTGGTGTTCTGTTGTGTCTACATTCTCGCCACAACGACATTATTATGGCTTCCTTGGAGGTAAGATATGATTTCATGTTAAATTTTTTACCGGTTTATCGGAGTTTTGGTTAATTTCACGATTTTGTGATTAAAATGACATGTTTCCGGTTTTCAACTTCTAAATTCAGACTCTCGAACAAATTATGAGTTGTCCACTGGAAGACATGGCATTCAACCCTGCACAACTACCGAATAAATTTGCCCCAGAAAGCCGGCCGTCGAATACGCCTTCGGAACGAGACAGTGTGACGGGAAGTCCGGGTCCCGGTAACATTTTATGTTGGACGCGTTTGGTATACTTGTAGTTGACAAAATTTCAAGTCTAGCAGTAAAGTGAACGTTCACTCTTTAGAATCCATTAATGGATCAATGGTGACGTCCCCACTGGGTTCTGTTCTGGACCTTTCTGCTGCCGAAACACTGAATAGTGGATTCAACCGGCCATTGGACCTGCCTGAAAGGCCTTCCAGCAGTAGTAGTACGTCGGATAGTGAGGGAACGGAGGTATGTTGATATGGACTGTTGCTGTTTGGTTGTTTCTGTATGTTTATGGAACTATCGTTGCTTTTTATTCATGAATACTAACGAACACTGATTTATTCAGTGTTGTGGTGAGCTTGTAATTCCAACCAAAGGAAACAAAGTGTGTTTAGCACATTTATTCCGACGTTTCGGCTGAATATCTACACCATTCCAACTTCATGGAGCGTGCATCTGTACAACACTGATTTAGCAAGGCGAAATCATCGATCCTTTACTACATGCCGACCTCTATGAGGAACAACAGCAGGAGGACGTGTCTCAGAGACCGGAAGCAGAAGGTGTTAGATCACCGAGTCCAAACAAACAAACAGAAGGAATTCCATTACATCTACCCGAGGGATTCTGTAAGTTGTGATTCTGCCAGCTCGTCCGTTCGTTATCGCCATCCGTCCTTTATGAGAAGTTATGCTATACAATGGCTTATTTTAGAAACCAGTCATATTCTTGTAACTCCATTTTTGTGCACCTCTAGCTGTAATTCGCGAAAACATTTTATTGTTATATACTTCAGGTTCCCAAAGTGTCGACGCATTTACTTATTCCGCTCTTCTAATTGCGCGAAAGTTTCTGCTGGCCGGAATAAAAGGACTCAAGAACGATAGAGAGGTATTGATATTAATATTGGTTCACCCCTGATTGGTTGTTAACCATCGTAACTTAATTAGTGGTTTCATCAGGCATATTTCTTCTCATTACTTATACACACTAACATGATATCATTAGTACGTTCGCATTCCGACGTAGCAACGAGCGTGCACATTCAGCATCAAAGTGGGTTCCATTTTTTTAAGTTTCTAGGTTCGAATATCTATGAAGATGTTGGCATTGAATTGTTTGACAACAATATCTAACAGTGAATCTCGAATTGGCCGAGCTGTTGTGATTTACTGTAAGCTTTACTTCCCTAGCTGTTACAATATTCATTTTGCTTTACACTTAAACGTCTATTATGACTTTTGGTTGACTTCATTGAACATATTGAATATGTGAGATATCTTTAAGCTGACCTTGAACAACCCTTGTTGGATGTTGCACGCTTTGTTCTTCATGATGATGACCAATTGTGTTCTGCCGCTTTGACTTTTATTTCAACGTGTGACAGATTAAGTCTGCATATGGAGGATCGAAAACTTACAGGTAAGGCTGACTCTAATTCTATGCTACCGAAAATGTACCGAGGTTGAGCAATCCACCGACATGTCTGAAGACATTCTTTAATGTCTATTTGTATTGTATTAGTCGCATAATAATGTCGTGTCTTCCAGAAATGTTCCCTTATTGTGTGCAACGGATCGTCAATGCTTTCCAACCCATTCGACGTCGAGCTCTTCTGCAAGCAACTTGTGGAGCTGTGGTGGGCATGTATTTTTATTTGCTAAACCTGGAAAGAAATATACTTTCATATTTAATCATGTTATACTTATTATGTACACCTTCAGAAATTGATGGAGCATCATGATCTCTTTGGCACAATTGCACGTATGGCAGTGGAATCCGTGAATAGCAACTTCTTCCTTCTAAAGGTTCTCTTCAATGAACTTATTCTAAAGGCACAATATGTATAATATTAACGTGTTTTGGTTTTCCCTTAAATAATGGTTCTTCTTGCGAATCGTATTTCTTTCGCGTTTATCTCTATGCTGCTGTTACTGAAAATCCGCTCATTGACAGACATCAATAGCTGAGTGGATCGCCCTAATTGAATGGAGTAAAGTATCAGCCGAGAACAGAGATGCATGGCAAATGGAATGCCTTCACTCATTCATTCACCTTCTATACTCTTCTGACCCGAAAGTGGAAAACGCAGTCGCCGTTCTGGTCCCACAGTATGTTTTCTTGATTGAATGCGGCACCGGGTTAACCAGGCACTTCGGCAAGAATTACAGTATGCATCCGCTAACTTTTTTGCATGAATTAATCCGCGTTTTTTTCCAGATTGGTGCGCAACGCGAATCTAGGGCAACTGACTTCGATATTTCACATTGATGTTCCCGATGACATAGTTGGAGAGAGCTTTGAGAAGATTCCTATGGTTGGTTATCACGAAACCAAAAACTCCTTATTCTGTTGATTAGCATTGTCATTCAGTTACGCTCCAATACTGTAAACGCTTATTTATTTTGTTCTTTATAGGTAGTGGGGATGCCTTCAACATACTCATTCCGAAATGAACACGCCGATTTTACAATCGAGGAGAATCTGGAAGTGGTTTTGGCCGAAATGTTTCATTTGGCAACGACTAACCCCTCCCGTTCTTCGGTTTGTTACTCTTGCAACGTATAATTGTTACGTAATTTATTTAAGTTTTTGTATGTCAACTGTACCGATCGCAGCGCGTCTCTTGGCCTTTTTTAATTGAATAATTTTAGTCTGGCTTGATCTCAGGCCTCAGTTACCTTGTGGACGTCTACCATCCGACCATATTTGCGAACTGTTGGCAAAACATATCTAAGGTCTGTGTACCCTGTTTGTTATACATGCGTTTTTTTGCATTTCCGAACGCTTAATTTTTCAAAAATTGATCGAATATTCTCTTTAATTTTAGTCGTCATCTGGTTCGGCCGGTCTCCTGACGGCCGTAGTGGACATCGCAGAATCGTCCACAACGTCGCCGCAAAGTCTAGTCAGATCAATTAATGTGATCGCTTCATTATTTGCGGGTAAGCTTTGAAGTTCCCTTTGCTTTATAACCGCTTTTCTTTTGTTACGTGCATTCTTTTTTTTATTTCAGGTGAGATGGAAGGTCAGATGATGCGGGTTCTAAAGGAACAACTAATCACCGATAGAAAAGCTCTTCCGCGCCAACTTAACGTTGTCCTCACTGATCGACTTCTCCTTCTTCCAATTAGGTGAGTTTGGGGTTTCGGTTCCTGCGCGATCTCTTTCACTCCGTGGTATGCAGATAAATCCATGTCACTTGAGCTGACTGTCACTTGACCCTCTGTTTCCTTGCTGTCAAAAACTGTATTTAACCCACAAATTGTCTGTTTCAGAGTGTTGAATGTTTATTACTCTTTGGTCGCGGAGCACAGATCAACTCTCACTCAGTCAACCTCTGGAATTCTCTCACGACCGAATGTCGCAATCAACAACGCGTCTAAGGCAAAGACATCGTCACACAGCAGGTATCGTGAATTTGAGACATCATTGACCGAAAGTGGTACCCGCTCAATTAACTATGTCATTTGAATTGTTTTGTTTTCAGGATTGCAGATATATCGAGGCTCCTTGGAACATCAGTTCATCCCACAAAATCGAGTAGTTTCCTTGAGTGCCCTGCTCTAAAGGCGATGTACCCCCAGATCCGTGGATCATACGCAAATTTCCTGGTATGTCAGCTGAATACCTTTGTTTGTCAGTCTACAATGTTTCATTTTTCTACATAATATATGTAGCTAAATTCAATGCGTTAAGGAAAAGTTGGGCTTGGAGCAGGAGCGTCGCTTCACTGAGCTTCTGTGCGCGGCGTTGGATATGCTTTCATCCCTGCTTGAGATGCTCACTTATCAGGTTGTGCGTCCGTTCCTCGATGAACTTTTATTGTACCTGAAGGTTTGTTGTAGTCTTGTATTCCGTATCTTATGTTTGTTGGTTGAGATACATAATTCATTGTCGGAAGTTATTTATTGCTACCAATTGTGCCGTAATGTTAGGTTGGTACAATGAGTATTGTTAATGACTGATTGATTGTCATAAATCAGCTTTTTTTCCATTTTGGGTTGTCTTCGAACTTCTCCCTGCCGGATGTACACGGCTACTTCATCAACTATTCAAGCTTGTTTTCGGAAAGAACGCAGCAAATATCAATTTGGACACTTTGCAGCAGCTCACAATGAAGCATCCTCTGCCGCCGTCAGGTTAGTAGACCGGAGATACTGTTAATACTTCTTTTGTATCTTTTTTTTATGAATGCATTACCCAACACTGTTAAATTATGTTCTCAGCGGTTGTTTCTAGATCTGATGGATGGGTATATTCTACAAGCGATAAATGAGTTCACTCTCTTTTCGGCGTTTCTCTGCAGGACCGAGTTTGTTGAAGTTTACGTACGAAGGTTGGTTAGTTGACTTTATGGCCTCAAGTACTAGATTAATGTGTGTGGTGTACGGAAGCTTTGTGTTTTTTAAAGTTTTTATTTAAAATAGTTTTTTTTTTACATTTTTCCTTCATAGGCATATCGGTTGGTTGAAGCCAGATGTCTTGGCAAAGGTGCACACACAATCGAACCAGGAGATCTCTCATTCTCTTCAGTTGTTTGAAGGATTTGTGACTAGCCTAATCCATACTTACCAATCCTTCAATAATATTCCAACGAAGAAATCGGTGCGTCAGCTTTTAATAAAACGCTTAAAGATGATAACAGTTAACTAATGACAATCTTAGGGAGATGAGAATACAGAATACAGGCTACATTCCCTAACAGATTTGTTAAGAGACGGTTTCCTAATAAGTGTTTAAACAAGAGAAGTTGGAGATCAAAATATTCCGAGTTAGTGTTCAAGATTTCAGATTCTTGGCATAATGTGCGAATTGCCAATGGATGGTGTAAATTATGAGCTCGCAGATCCAAATAAAGGGTTGCTCGAAGCTGTATTCACCCAGGTGACTGACATGCAATCAGCACACACGTCAATGCTTAGCCAGGTACTGCTTGCCGATTGTTAAATTGTCGCTTATCGGTACACTTTGGAACTATCTCATATCAACTACCATACGCACCAAACCAGTGGTGCGCACGCTTCATCGGGCATCTTACTTGTGATACTAAATGTAGCTTCGTATCATCAATACAATTTCTTTGCAGGCGTTTATGTTTTTTGTTATTATGGCACGATGCGATGTTATCCCGTGGACTAAATTGGAAGAGTTGATAGTAGATGTACTGGACAAAGCGAATGATCGGAATGCCCATTACGGTATGTGCTCGATCGTACCAAATGGAAGTATGATTACAAATTGGAGTTTCATTACTGATATTTTAAAATTTAATGTTAATCATATTTCAGCACTCAGTGCGTTTGACGTCGTCGTTTGCGAAGATCTTTTTGTGAGAAGAAAATCCAGTGAATCACTATGGGAGATTTGGAGGAGCCGAAGTCATCAGTTTGCAGCATTCTGTCCGGCTTCAGCAGCAAATATTTGGACTCTATTCTTGCACTTTGCTAGGAAAGAAGATTCATCTACCACCCAGATTCCCTCAGCTACGAAGCCGGAAACAATTCATAATAAGAGGTGAGTGTGCGGCTCACCCGGATTGGAAGTAATAGCATGCAGAAGTGAGCTATGTATGTTATATTTAGGTGGCTCGATTGGTCGCTGGAAATGTGGCAAAACTACAGTGATTTTCTTTCACATCCTCAAGAGCATACAAAGCAGTTGGCGTCTGCTCTTCTTGTGACGCTGTCCTGTCTCCATCCGCAGACGTTCATCCCAGTCGACTCATTCTTTACTTCACTAAAGAATGTTCTGGTTGAAAATGTGAGTTGTTTACTTGTTTGGGGAATGGAGGGGCGGTATCGGAAACCATTTCTCCCTTCAAAACAACAGATTTTTTAGGAAGAATGGACAGCAAAAGAACGACTGTCTCGGAGTCTTCCTCTCATATTTACGTTGATCACTTCAATGTCTGAAGATAAGATTCTTGTTAGATCGGAGCAGTTGATGCCAAATCCGGTCGAGTTCATAGTCAGGTAATTAATGACCTTCTCTTCTACTCACTGGATCGGAATGAGCGTTTGTTAGCGGTTAAATAATCACTTTTGTTTTTTTTGGTCTTTTGCATTACAATTCGCATATTCAAGTATCCGAGTCCGATTCCGCCTAGGTGTCCGGTTCATGCAAGTAATTTAGACATGTCTATCAAATGTTATGGAAGGCTACGTGCAGTCTCCGAAGTGCTTTACCGGCTGACGAAGATCTGCTCGTTCTCTGCATTCAGCTTTTGTCTCATTGTGTGCGATCAGGTAATAGGTGACAATAAGTATCTTGCCTTCCTTAAAAAGCCCGGTTTTAATGATCGTGAACGTGCGCAACAGAGACAGATCTTTTTTAGCATTTACCGCGGTACTCTCAGATGTAAGGTCTGTTTTTAGCTAACAATGTTTTCGATTAGGCTTTATGGGCACTCATAGCAGATGTGGAAGAGCAAGCAAAACTATCCATAAATTAAATGAATCAGTTTGTCCAATTTTGGTGTACATACATTTAGAAGATTTATTCTGCAGATCTGGTATCGCAGCGACTTCCTCGGCTACATGCAACACTGAAGTTCTACACGGCAGTCGAGCCAAGCACTCAGCTCATCGAATGTGGCAAGGCGTATCCGAGGGTTCTTGTCCACTGGATGTGGTTCCTAGCCTCCACCCCATCGGCTGTGCCCACTTTTATCAAGATTTTGTGTAGCGAAAAGTGTCTTGAGTAAGTATTTTCATCAATCATTATTGTAATAATCGTGATATTTAAAGTGTCGCACGAATAATCATTTTCAAGCACTACATTCTACATTATTTGCAGTTACGTGAAGATCGTGTCAATGATGTTGTTCTCTGACCTCCTACAAGAGGAGAGCCTGAGTACTGAACAGTTGAAGGAAATCTTTGAAAGGAAGGGGGAATCCAATATTGCACTCACCTTCCTTAATGTGGCCGATAAGCGGTTAAGGCAGCGATTTATTGAGTGAGTTTATGGTTTTAACTGTCACTGCTGCTGCGTTGATTTTGTTGCGGAGCGTATATAAGTCTCATGCATTTTCCAGATCACTGACGGATGAACAGCTTGAAATATTTGTGAAAGGTGCAGCTGAAAGTTCCGCAGAAACGTTGAACGTGAGTATTTATTACTGTTTGTATTTTGCAAAAGTGCAGCGTAAAAGTAATTGCACACTTCTATTTGATTTCCCCGTTAAGCAGTCTCGTTTTGATAGGTAGTCAATATTTTCTATTCTAGGTGAAAGTTTCGTTGGATGTGCTCTTCATTGCCGACTCATTCTGTCAACGATTTGACAAGTTGCCATGTGCAGATTCTCTTAAACGGATGCTATCGATGATGTCGCCATATGCTCCACAACTACAGGAAATTGTCTCCCGTTATGATGCTCTTTCATGTTTGGCTGAACAAGAGCCTGCATCTTCTTTTGGGTATGTTATTTGACAAGTGTGTGAAATGGCCTTTTACGAGAAGCTCCGTCGAGGAGGGAGCTCACAGGGTTGTAGCAACCGGCGGTTACTTGATTGTGTTTAGGCAATCCTTGTTGGATGGACTCGCAGACTGTGATGAACTGGTTGACTTCTTCAAATCTTGTGTCAAAAATCCCGATCACTTTGCACTGGAGGTTCTACTCAGAAACATTGTGGCTATACCGCCTCAAAATATCTACTATATTTTTGAGAATATTGTGAGTCTTTTACTTCCAATACTCTGTTTGTGCATATCAGCGATACAAATATGTATGCACGTTGCAAGTTGCAATTTCTTTCAGAGTCCCTCACGGCAAGCACACTTCTTAACGTTGTGTCTTCAGGAAGTCGAACGACATGTTTTGATGAAATCAGGTAGATCTCTTGACTCTTCTAGGATCATATATTGTAGAAGCAGTCAATATATGGTCTGTATTTAAATGTGATCCAAAGTTCAGTGAGAATTTTCTCTCACCAAAGCACTACATTGTAGTGGAAGCAGAGGAACAGAGTGCTGCAGTGTGCAAAGGACAAGAACTCCTGGACATTATCTTTGATTTCGTATCAAATTGCCCAAGGTTGTCGCTTCATCTCTATTCATCCCTACGTCCAATGGTATGTACCATACTTCGAGAAATTAGATTCGTTATCTGCCTTAAATTTGTGTCTGGTTCAGTTACAGTATGTAATGTTCTGTTTCATCATGCTAAATCATACTTTACAAAACTTTACTTGGTTTATTTAACATAATCACATGCATTTCGCGGCAATTTTTTTTATTGTATTTATGTTCGCAATAGTTGACTCACATTTCATGATAGTACTTTGTACGTTCTCCTCTAATAAATATAATTCAGTTGATTCGTACGAACCTTACATGGCCCGACTTCAAAAAAGCAAATAATGCTGAGCTCCTCAAGTATTGTACGGAACTTGTCGTATGTTCATCTATTATCATTTTTTTGGTTATTACTCAGAATGTACCACAATTTTGCTGGCTTATGGTGCTGTTTTCAGAAATCGTCGAACTTCGACTTGTTAGGACCAGCTCTCGAAGGCCTCCAATTCTATTTCTCGTCTCCTTCTGTGGTTGATTTCTTCAGAAAAGAGCCATTCCTTGATCTCACTGCATTATCGGGTTTTATTTTATCTCTTGCCGAGGCACATGAAAAGGTATGTTGTGTTTTGTGGAATAATAATATTATCCCACCCTTTGATTGATGCAGTTGCCTGCTTTTTCATGTTCATCATCAATGTTTTTTTTACTTACTCCAATTAAGGTCTTTCATTCTCCTTTTATTCGTCCAGAAGTGGTACCTTACGAAATTTTTGGCACTCCACAAGATTCACAATTGTACAGTATGTTTATTTTGATTTCAAGAAGTTACTTTTAACTGTTGATTACTTGGTTCCTTGAAAAGATGCTTATCATATTATTTGCGTAAGTTCTGTGCATACTCGTATCGAAAAATATAAACACCTTACAATATTGCAGAAGATCTCGATGATTTGTTTCAAGCTGTTCAGTACATAGTCAAGTTGTATCACAAAAAGAGGCCTTCGAATTGGATTTACTCAGACTCTCTGGAAAGGACTGTGCGAGGTAATCGTCCGTTTCAGACGCTCTGTGTGCATGTCTTTGTCTTCAGAAGCAAGAGACAAATTACAAGGATAAAACAAATATTCATTTGCCTATCTACCAATAACTGCTTACTATTTAGTGGTATTTCGTCATAATGTTCTACATTCTATGGCGTGTGTCCCAGAGACGGCAATGAAGTAGGGTTTTACATTTGTCTATTTATAATTATATCGTTATAAACATAATTATATATTAAACTTACGAACTAATGTAACTTTGCATAAGAATCTGATCGCTGAAGTTTCGCAACGCGTATTTATTTAGAATGAACTGGAAAGTTGCTTTGGAAGTTCGGAATGTTTCTACACTCGCAATCCCACTTGTCAACATTCATTTACTCTGCAACGTGGATATTCTCGAAGACTTTACGTGGAGGGTTGGTCTCACGTACAATTTAGTTTTATTAGTGTGGAGAAAATAGCATAACAATTTATTATGAAGAGCAAACATATGTATGTCTTTTCTGTGATCCTAATTGACAGGTTCAATGGCTTGGCTGGACCAACAGGAAGCAGTTTGAAGACTTCTGGATGAGTCTGTTTGGTGTTCTGTCCAGTACACCAACTGGGACAGAGCTCACACAAGAGAACTCAACAGTAAGCCTTCTTCCATTTACAGTGTGACATAAATGGCGTTTAAACTGTTGAAATATTCTCCATCACAGATTTGTTGAATTTTCGGAGACCTTGAAAATTGAGATAGAGTTTTGTTTCATGCCCATTTAACGTACACAATACTTGCAGCACTACACTGAGCAAATCCTTGCTTCCGCATGGGCAGTCGGCTCACTCACTGATATACTACTTCAATCTTTGCTGTTCCCCGAGCCGGGCAATGTTGCCTGCAGCACTTTCATAGTGAAACATAGAGAAAAGAACGAACTTGGATACAAGAGCAAGTGAGGATTTCGAGATTGTGCCCGAACACTACTGTTTCCTTATTTTCTGCAATTCTATTGTATGTGCTTTCTAGGTCAGTGAGGCAGTTGAGTGTGATCAAAGCAAGGTTGACCAGAGACCTGGAGCCATCTACTGTTTACAAGTAAGCGAAAAATCCTGTTTTGTTCCAGCCATTCTTATTTATAAAAGATCACTGTCGGTTTGTTAAGTAGGTAGTAGCGATCACTTCATGTGAGTATCATCTCTAACGTGCATTTAGGCGCAATCTGGAGAAGACAGTTCCTGAATTATCCACACATTACGGATTGGGGCAGTTGTCTGCCCTGTCCCTCTGGAATTTAAGTGGTATATTGAATGATGAAAATTCTCAAGAGAACTCACCCAACAAGAGCCCAGTGAGTTATTATTTTCAAGGTCGTGGTGTATATGTATTGAATCATAGATTTATCAATGTCCCATGATGAACAGTACCTTTGTCAGTTCTTTACTGCTTTTCGTGCATCTCGTTTTTATCGTTCGTTTTCTCAGAAGAAAATCAGCGCATCAATGTCTGAGTACTTGATGAAAATGTCGTGCGAATTGGACACTGGTTCTTCTGTGAGGGCCCTTTTTGAGAACTACTCTCACTGGTTCAGCAGAGGTCTTGAATACATCTCATTGCCTCTACTGTCAGCAACTATTCGTTCAGTGAGTCATTATTTATCAAGAGCGAACTTTTTTGCCTAGGTTTCTCGTAAACGAGTTGCTCTTAGGTTAACTAACTACGCTGTTATTTTATTTCTCACGAGAATAAACTATGTTAGCTTAATGTAACACGTAAATGAACTGTATTTGTATGACCTATCAGGTATTGTGGTTTTCTAGCTAGAGCTGTGTGCTGTATGATAAGTTGTCACTTAATTTAGATGTCTCTTCTTTCTGATTTGTTCGACGAGTCTTCTTCCTATGTCTTCCTCTATACACAAATGAAGAATGTCTTTAACAGTCGCATAATTCATAATCATGGAGATCTCGGATTTGTTATTTACTCCCTTCTCAAGGCCGTTACGGTTGTTGGTCACGTATGTTTCTGACCACCATTATGTTTACTTCTAGATGTGCATGCCACTGTTCAATTCTAAAGTTCTGCAGTCGTTGATGAATCTTAGGCGGATTAACTATTACACTCGCTGTTTCCAATTTAGGATCAGATTGAACCTGGAATGTCTGAATTGGACCTTTGTAAGCAGTTGCAGTTATGGATCGAGACTGGAGTGACGTCCCCACTAGCCATTGTTAGGTATGTGCATTCTTATGCATTAATGCCTGTTGGTCGGCACTCAGTCTCTTTATATTACAGAACAAAATGATTGTTGCAGAGAATGCACACTGCATGGATTCCTTTATCTGGTTCAATCAATGAGTGGTGAGATAATGAGACCGCTAACACAGTACATCTCTTCGTTTCTCATTGCGGAGATTACAAGACAACTATCTATCACCGATCCAGTGGTAGTACACAGGTATATTCACTCATCGCTTTACCAATTAATACGTATTTGCTTCGTTCCTGAACTGTTGTGATCTTAATATTTAGTGCGCCTTCTTCAATCGGGTATGAAGCATTGGTCTGGGCAACTGCCTTTCGCATAATGGAGGAGCCGGTTCAGGGGAATTTTAAAATAAATTTGAATCAGGTCAGTACATACCGACTACACACTGAGTTCCGACGTCCAATTCCTCATTATATAACTAGGAACAGTGCTACTGTAGCTACCAGAGTGTAGACAAGTTTTGCTTCTAAGCCAGGGTTGTACTCTATTTTTTTTCCGGTTTCTCCGCACAAAAAGTGCATCTTGGTATTTTCCAATTTAACTTCTTCAATATTTAGCCGTAACCCTCTTACTTACAGAAGCTGTGTGAGGTTCTGTTGGTGGTGAACCTGCCTTCTTGGCTCCTGGAGATTGTCACTTCCGGAATAGAATCTCTCATTATTCATTCGTCTACGTTCTCCGATCAGTTTTCGTGTATAGTCAAAGGTTTGTCCTCTGTATTTGAAAAGTTAATTGCTATCCGATCATACTCATTTTTAATGTTGTGCAGAGCGCACTTATACTTTTTACTTTCACCGAGGTTACGTATTTTAGAAAGCTTCCGCGACTATCAGTTCCACACGGGCAAATTCCCATATACGTTGCGAATCTTCATCGCCTGCATTTTTCGAGGTGCGTCTATTTCATAGTATTTTCTATTCGGAATTTGCATTTTATTCGCCCATTTCGTTTTCTGCACTTTGGTTTCCTAACCAAGGTGAGATCAGTTCTTGTTTTAGAAGAAGCTGATCCAACTCGGAATAGCTTCAAAAAGTACCAGTCGCTTGTCGAGGAACTTTTCACGCTGTAAGTTGATGCATGTGCATTTGGTTTTAATGTGCACACAGAAAAGGTCAAAATTTGGGTGCTCGATTTAAACCGTATCTTTTGTAGAATCTCACGCTGCGATCCATCTGATGCACAACTTATTGCTATTACCTTACCGGCCGTTTTGCGCAGACTCTACCGGGACAATAAGGTTCGTATTCGAAATTTTTGCGTAACTACCGGTGACTTTGAATTATGTTTAAATTCTCTGCTCACGAAAATTAGCTCAATAAATGCATCATATTAGTATGAATTTATCTGTGATCAGTGGACAGCATATTCACCAGGGTTATACCCAATAGGAATTCTTTCAACGTATTTTCTCTGCTCACGAAAATTAGTTCAATAAATGCATCATATTAGTATGAATTTATCTGTGATCAGTGGACAGCATATTCACCAGGGTTATACCCAATAGGAATTCTTTCAACGTATTATGTATATTTGGGAAGGTCAACTGCATAAGTTTGTTTAATGCAGGCTCTGGATCTGGTCCTTGATGCGCTTCTGCCTTCAAGGAAACTCCAACTGCCCGAGAATACAAAAGCCCTCCTCGTCATGGTTTATGAGGTTTGTTCTAGTACATGTGCTGCAATTCTTACTAGACAAGCTTTAATTAGTGTATGATCAGTTGGTGTGTATCATATTGTCCCAATTTAGTTATTCGAACATCTTCGCGACAACCAGAGGATTGCCACCTACCTCCAATTGAACGTACAAGTTGTGGCTCGACTGTATGAATGCAGTCTCCAACCACAACAGAAGGCAGCTGCTATCACACTTCTGTTAACTGCCTCATCTGGGGACATCGAGTTGGCAAGCAGGTGATTGATCTGTTGCTTTATGCATTTATCACCGTTCACTAAATTCTCAACCTGAATTCAGTACGTACAAAGTAACCTGGAATACAATGTTTAGGTTTCCGGCGCTCGTTGAGTTGTACGATCAGCCGTCACATTTAGACTGGAAAGCAATGGCAGATTGGACCATAAAGAGAACCGCACATATGGTAAAACTACTTGTTGATGTTGTTTTCAATGTTCTAGTTGTGTTGCAATATATTCTGTTTTCCATAGTTCTGTTATCCATGGTTGTTTCATTTCTGAGACCTGAGTGAAAATATATATTTCGATTTTTCCAGCTCGTCGACGAGGGATTCTCGCAGCACACGGAAGTGCCCGATAAAGTGGATCTTCAGTGGCTATTGGATTCCTTTCTTAAAAATGAATAGAATTCAAGAATTGGACTCAACCGTTGACGATGAAGGCTTGCCGTAATTCATTTGCATGCTAGTTTTGTCTTGGTTGATCCTGTTTCCTTCTTTCTTCCTGCTTTGCACTCTGTGATGACTCCACTTGTACATGTGATTTGTCAACCAAAGATTCTTTATATATAGGTAGTGATTCCATTTGGGTTAGTTCTCTTCTCGGTAGTGTTTAGTTATGTACTTTTGAATGTGTTTATTGTTTGTGAATCTTCACCGGTGTTTCCAATTAATACTGTGTTATTTATTGATCCCCATACATGCTCTCAAGTCTCGATAAATAATTTCTGCCATTGGTTACGCTTCTTTTTTTTGTCTTCCCGACACTAACAAGAGAACTAAAGTGAGCTACAACACTGAAAACGAGCAATCCTGGGCGCCCCAAAAAGATTTATGAGAACTATGACGAAAGTCGAAACAAAAAACTTCTGTTCTACAGCCTCAAGCGATAACGAGCAATATTTGTGGCTATTTTTCAAGGATTCCCATTATGTGCGTTGTATCTACATAGAATACGGTTCAGATTTAAATTAATAATATTTTATTTACATTTGCGTAGACTGGGAAACGCACTTCAAAGAGATCGTAACGAGAAGAATCGAGAATTGCATAAAGAAATGATACAAACAAAGAAAACGGATCGAAGTTTAATTATAAATCTCTGACTATATACGCTAATACCCGTACACGAACTTCAGGAAACGGAGATTCTAGAAATCAAAATATAAAGAAATACGATGAGTACTAACAATAAGATGTTCACTCCGAAAAATACCATTTTAACTTGCATATAGACCTATATCAATTTCACTTGCTTGAATAGTCTATGTGAACAAGTCATACACAGGCTCTACTCAGATGTAGACGACAGAAACATGTCAAGCAAACACTCTACTCGTCAAACACAAAAGATTATTGCGTAACTTGAGATGCTTCGGTGTTTTCAATTGCAACAACTTAAAAAAATATAGCCTGAGGCAGAAACCTGAGCAGATAGAATTATTAACGATTATTACTACTCTTAATATAATATAATATTTACTCTTGCTATTATTCAATGAAACAAAGGATAGTGTGAACATTATTATACAATTTAACCCGATTAGTTCATAAGAAAACAAGTGTGAGCATTCATATTAGCGGGCACCGGTGAAATAATAATTTGTTATCTGATGTTAATTGAACTATTGCGTGGGCAAATACGTAATCGCAAACAATGCAAAAAGTACAAGAACGGTAATAATAATGGTAATCTATATAAATTGCCTGAGTTGTTGAGTGAATTCTTGTAGGGAATTTAGTATTTGCTCCCCAGTGGGCCTCTCACGCGGATCGCCTGCCCAGCAGCGCAACATAAGATTGTACCTAAAGGAAAACAATAGTTTTCGTCCGAGTTAAGCGAAAAAACACACACAGAGCATTGGCTCATTTATTGAGATTGTATAACTAACAGGACAAGAAGAACTTACATTTGATCTGGACAGTTGTACGGCTGTGGTGGTCGAGCGCCTTGCAATAACACTGATTGTATATCATCTGGATCGACTGCATTCAACGGCTGTGCTCCACACGACAACAGTTCCCAGAGAGTTACACCGTAAGACCACTAAACAATAATGTGCTGATTTACATAACCAAGATAATGGGGTTGGTTTTCTTATATAAAAAGCAGTGTTCGTAGCGGTTATACCCGGTTCGCAGGGCGGTGCTGACAGAAGAAATTTCCATTGCAATTATGAAAAAAAATGAAATCTTCATGTTGCTTACTATATCCGTGGCACTATTGTAGACGTTCGTAGCAAGCGCTTCTGGTGGCATCCAGCATATTGGACGATTCTCATTGTCTCCCAAACAGTGATAATCAGATGGGAACAAATCCTGGAACAAAGGTTTATGATCACAAAAGGTCAGAATAAACATTAATGAAATATTCGGATTCCCGCACAAAACACACTGTTTTCCTTCAAGGTTTTTTTGCCAGTCAACTTACTTTGCTAAGAGCATTATCGCATAATTGTAAATGAAGGCGATCCGCAGACTTTCTTCCTGGCATTTCAGCAACGATGCAATTTCTTGTTGCAATATCCTTGTGAATGATTCCGTACTTATGTAAGTGTACCATAGCACGACAAATTTGAATTGCCATCGAGACGAGTTCGTGAGTACGCAGAGTCTGACCTCCGGATGCTGAAACACAAAACAATAGAGATAGAGAAGAGTTTGAATGAAATCCCTCCCATTTGTGCCGTACTTTTACATAACTGCGGGTGCTTTTCCATTAATCCATGCGTGTATACTCAAATTAGAAATATGAACAATAAAGTAATAATATGCGTAATATTAAACTCACAAACAACGCTCGAACCGCATGCATTATCTCTTGATGAGGATCCATCAGATCGGCATGACAAAAGGAATTTCTTCAAAATTCCGAACCCTCGATGTCGGTAGCCCAACAGAGGGAAGTCTGTTACAGTCTCCGGATTCTCAAAGTGTCCAAATGTGGCTGCCGAGCAAACCTGAGTAGTTAATTGAGGATGCATGATCTTTGTATAACGATGAAATATTTCGGGAGTAATCTGAGTAATGAGCTACAGAAAGAACTGACAAACGCCACTAAAAAAAACACGATAAAGGCTTACTTGGGCTAGGTTTGCGTGTGGTGGCACGTTATAGAAGACTAGAGCATCGGAAAGGAACTTCTCGAATTGTTGACGACTGGCATTTGACTTGAGGGTCTTCACAAGAATGGCCTCGTCTCCAGTTCCGGCGTCCTTAAAGAAATATTCGTTTTCTTTCAACAGTTAATACGAAAATTGGCAGAATTGTTTTGTGTGTTTAATATCGGAACGTGCATTGTCAGCCACAATCCCGTGTGTGTTATCCAACCTCTTCTTCGTCGATATCTCCACAGGTTCCACTCGCCGTTTGCCTCCAAATTGCCCACTTCAATTCCCCGAAAGTCCCTGGAAAGCGATAGATAAGGTACTGGTCCAAGTAAACAGCACAACGAATATGTGAAGTGGGTGTTGCTATACATAGTGTTTCACATATCCGTTTCTTTTCTACAAATTATGAATAAAAACAAAGAATGTTTCTCCCCACCTTGTAGTTCATCAAAGGGCAGCATTTGTATTAAGTTCCTGTCGGTGTACAATTCGACGAGAGCGTTCTTCACGTCTACTGTATTCGCACGTTCTTGGACAATTGCATCAAGATTGGAAGCGTGAGAGGTAGATGAAGAAGTGACTCCACGGAAACGCGACGCTTCGGTGCTTACTAAACAACATATTATTAACCGTTTGTATTTTGTAATAACAATCCATAAATTGGTTTGTGAATTATGGATGCTCCTACGTCCTACCTGACTTATTCGGAGTTGATGTCAAGAATGGCTGATGTGATTGTGTTGTGCGTGATGAACGGAACGAACCTCTGCAACATCATTATTATGAAAGAGTTCGTGAGCTTCATTACGACGCAAATTTTGCACCACTCACAAACGGGTTCGGAAAAAATAAAGCATTATAATTAACAGTTGCCAACTTACGGTATTCTCGAGCGAATTGGGGTAGTAGATGTGGAAGTGTCTTTCTTTGTTGATCGGAAATAAAATATCAGGAGAAAGGCAATCAAAGCCAGAAAGGCGGCTGCACACCCCACAATTACGTAAACGATCTGCTCAGCTGTCACGAAGCCATCTAAATAAGTTAATTATATAACCTCAATCAGCAAGCCATGCTGCAGGCAATTACTCTCGTTGTTACTGAATGTAATTGTCAGAAACTCCTGCTAACTACTCACCTTCTTCTGCATGAGATGAATCAAGACCATCAGCACCTGAAATATGGAATTTACAGTCGCTTCTCCAACAAACTAGCTTTAGCAACGATTCTTTGTATAACACATTGATTCGTGCCGTGCGCTGGACATCACACAATTAGTGGAGTGTAACTGAAGTGAACTTTAATGTGGTTCATCTTTGAGATACAATTGAAGACCTTTTCTACTTACCATATTCATCATAAAAATAATCGTCAAGTCTGTCGTCACGCGGAAGGTTCTTAGGTTTTCGTAGAAAAGAAAAGCTCATCGTTTATTACTTAGGATTGGGCTCCGATTGCAAAGATCAGATTTGGGAGATTTCAGTTGCAGACACAATAAAAATGTCGAATATCAGTAGACTAAATATGAGCTGGATTGTCTTAAATGACCTGGATTGACCAGTAGCTTGTGTTGTAGAGGGTTCTTGGTTGTGTCAATGCCTGCATCCAACTGGACGGCCTCATTAAGACAGCGGTTACGACTCGGGCAGTGCGATGTATCGTGCACGCGGTTAAGGAGCCCCAGAACCCATTAAATGTACATAAAAATGCGATTCGGGTAACTGGCCACAAGGTCAAGCAAGTTTGGAGACATTCACACACGATTTTCTCTTATTACTTATTCGTAAACTCTGGCAAGCGAGAGCTTTGCATTCTGTTTCCAGTGAAAGCACACCTGAACTAGCTGGGTATAGAGCCTGTACTTTGCAAGCTTTTGCAAGCTTATAATTTCTTCCAATTATTGGGCCCAAATGATTATTGTTACGTGTACAAACATTGTGAATATACCATTTACTACCTTTTATATATTTCGCTTTCTCATGACTCGAAAATATAGAATCAAAGTAGTGCCACGATACAATTTAAAGGATGTTCACCGACCTGCACCACCAAGAAATCTCCTTCCGTCTCTGGCCGCGCAGAGTTTTTCTTGCCTCAATCTAAGTTTCGTTACGTTTCCATTTGGATACGTTAGGTTAATATACAGAGAGACTTCAAATTGTCCAGCCTTGTTTCCTGCACATCTGTACTCGACAGCAAACTCTAAAATGAAACATTCTTTTAAGAGTTGATAATACATCCGACGGAACGTAGGAGTGTAAATTCTAATTCCAATTATCATGTCTCGTTTCCTGTTTCTTTTTGATGATCCTTAGCCTTTTTGCACCACGCTTGGGGGAGAGTTGACTTTTTAGATTGACAGAAGCGAGTTATGGAGGAAACAACTGACAGGGAGAGAGGAAAAGAGACGAACTAAGATAGAAATAAGTGAGAGTGATGGGAGGAAACCAAAAGAGAATGAGAGAACAGATATGTCTACCTTGTGTTTGGTAAGGTACCACGCCGGTCCGGGCAATCCGGAGCACCGGAAGGACAGCTACATCATCGGCCGACACACTCAGTGAGTAGTCCACCTATAATATTATACACATATATACAAGTCATGTCCTGAAATTGAATGAACAGGGACCGGCACGGGCAAAGACAATGGTACTGACATATCCCGTTCACCTTTTGATTTGCATTCCACGAAAACTTGACTTGGGTCACATTAATGTCGACGCGATAGGGGAATTTGGTTGAATAGCCATTCACTGCCCCATCTTCTATGTACGCGAGCTCGGCACTCATACCTAAACAAAGGGGATGATACTTAAGTCGTACAAAATACCAAACCAATGACTTATCCATGAAAGGGTTCAGCATATTGCAAATTATCCCATTCTGTCATTAAACCACAGAGCATTTATGTAAGAGCAGTAGATTTCATAATAGAGGAATGTGCAGGTTACTCACCAAGTGTTCGGCTCATTTCCTCCTTGGAAATAAAAAGATTCACGTGGGACAAGGCTGTCTGCGCCAGGAACACGAGAATAAATGTCTTCAACATTGCATTGCACTTGAATCCTGAAGAGCTTGTACTGAATTTACATTAATAGAATAAATATAAAGAAACAACAAATGAGCGAGCATGGGGGTTTCGAGAGAGAAAAATAATAGCTGCAAATTACGACATGAATAAAGTACAAACCACCAGTTGCTTCATGAACAACGTAGAGCTTATAAGCCGTGAATGCTAGTGACGGTAGTTTGTGCATTTTGAATTTGTGGGAATGTGTGGGAAACATGTACTAAAGTGCAACAACCAGTGGAAGCGATAGGTCATTAACCTATGACAAATCATAACATGGAAATGGCATGAAACGAACGAGGGGTATGCATACGAATGCCGTAAGACAATCTTTCGAAAAGAATGGATCGCATACTATATTTCTATCAGTCATTTTATGAATGCTTGATCATGTAGCTAATTAGCGAAAAGTTCAGAAACTAATGCACATGTGTTAAATTTCGACACAACTCCCCCTCCCTCAAACGTTTTTCCAAAGAGATTATGGTAATTTTTTGTGTCAACTTTCAAAAAAAATCGGACCAATTTTGAACCCCTTTGGAATGTTTTGTTGTGCTTACATGATTCTGTACGTCACTATTCGACAAAAGATGAAATGGAAAATGGCAGATTCATAATTGAATGGACATTGTCCTCAGTGAGAAAATAAAGGGAATGAGTAGAGTGTTGTCGCTTATTTCACTGACACACATCCATCACTGAGTGCAATAGTGAGAGCCAGAAGAAAAGATTGCAAAAACTAAATGTATGCATGTATTAAATGACAGTCAAGAACAAATCCCAATACACTTTAGAATTTCAAAATTTAGAGTCCGTAAGGTTTAAGAAGCTGAAAGAAAGCAGGTGAAAAAGAAAGTCAGAGAAAAGAACCATCTGAAGGAATGAAATTGCCTAACATCATTAGCTTCGTCGCAAATAAGTTGAAAAGTGGCAGAGCCTTGATTTGTTTATCTCGGGAGAGTGTTTCCCACAAATGAAGTCATGGTCCAATTAATTGGACACTAGTATAGGTTCAGAAAAGGCTTCGCAAAACTGTAAGTCAAAGAACGATAAAATGAACAAAGCCAAATGTTAGAAACATCCTGCGTTTAACTAAACATAACTTCCCCAGTTTGCCAGATACGAACCAACTTAAGAGGCATATTCACTACAATAAATTAGCGGCTGGACCCACCGCAAGCTGCTCATTCTAACTCCTGACTGCGGCTGTCCTGATCGCACAATTTATTGCTATTGCCATGCATCCCCCATTTTAATGATCATTATGCAAAAGTGGGCAAATTTAATTGAAATAAAAGGTGAGAAATAACATAAAAATACAGAACGAGGCAGAATCCCTATATGTCTGAAGGAAGGTGCTCCAGATTGTTTGGAGGGATTAAAACGCCCCACGTAGTCCTGAGAACGTTCATGCCCCGAGGCATTATGAGTGCACGTCGCTGATTTTTATCAAAAAGATGGCGACTTATGCAAATTAAGAAAAGACCATCTGCTACACATACCTGGGGAAGCAAAAGTTATCCTCATTGCATCTGCCCTTTGAATAACCACTATACATATGCAACAGTGGTATTACTATGTACCGAGTTTCTGATTCCAAAAGTACGGAACTTACAAAACATAATTACAAAGAATGGGCTTAGTGGAGAATAGTCGTATAATAGAACGAAGAAAAAAAGATATGTTATTATAACGTTGTATGGAATCTAATATTATAAATAGTGTTGGTTGGGAAAGAATAGAGTGTACAGTTTATGCGTAATGTTACCATTGAACCATAACTACATTCTCAGGGCAAGATGGGCAAGGTTGCGGGCCCAACTCTTATCAAGCGAGACAGTGTCGGTGATACACCCCTATTTTTGACCAGTGCAGCAAGGGTGACGGATTTTCCCGTGGCGCACCCCGATATTGGGCCTCCCCGTGCCCTTGATATGATGATTTTACCGTGGTGCACCCCGATATTGGGCCCCGCCCGCACCCGTGATATGGCATCTCAAACCGTCTACGCCTCTCCATATCTAACCGCTCCAGCTGTCTTTCACTTCTGCAGCTTTCTCAACCTTCATTCAAATCAGTGGTATTTCTCCAATTACAGTTCTCTGTACCCCCACATGGCATGGTGCACACCATTTCGTGCCATATTCACAGAAACCGGGAAAATTTAATATTCTTTATTACATATAGACAAAAAATAATCACAGCAACAACAAAAATAGCATATTCATTCGTCGACGGATGGGCCGGCCGCGAATCCAAAATTGTAATCCTTCCCAACGGTAGGATACCGACCCTAAAGCAGAAGTAAATATGAGGAAATCCGGTGCCAAAATAAATACATTAGCAGTTGTAGTTTCGAATCGCACAATATAGTTTGTATACAGCAAACAGAAGTATTATGTCAATTTCCTAAAAATTTAACTAGGGCTTACGAAACGCATACACCGCGTATGACTAGTGGACCAGCGTAGGATGTAGACTAAAATGAAGCGCAATTGTAAAGCTTGTACGAACCTTCTACATCATGGATGAAGCATAAATTCCGGGTGATAAATTCCAGGTACAAGGAACGTCCCGAACGTAGCTCGTGTTTGCTTCCGCCCCTACAATGATACTTGCAGAATAGTATAATAATACAAGTATTTCCATTACATTTTCAATAATCAAGCACTATTAAAATATACATACCTTCCGAGATTGGTCTGACCTCTGACCACATTGAATTCACAGACAGCATCAGCATTCCCTTCTCATACGTGTACTCCGCATCTTCGCCTCATATTCAGTTCGTTTTCGAGGTTCCTCGCTCGTTCTCGGATGGAGTGGCTAAAAGTTAAGAATGAGAGGAAACTACAGAGCCACTCCCGTAAGTATCTCTTTTCAAATACCTAAACTAGTTACCTTTCCGTTTGTTTCGGTTTTGTCCAAAGTGTTGTCTAATAGATAAAGCATTCTTCCGCTGGTACATGCACCTAAATGTCAAACAGATGAAAGTAGCATACATAGACTATCATATGACAACAACAAACGAACGCACACATATCAACAAAATAATAGAATAAGGGTTTGGGTAATCAAAAAAAACTTGGCGAAATTTAAATTTTGCCGACAGGCGACGCGCCAGGGTCTAAGGCGCAACGTGTCTTTTCAGCCTCGTCACGCCCGCGTTACACGGTCGTTGGATTGAAGCCTCGCCCGCAGCCTCGTCGTGAAAGTGGACGTGACCACACATTTTTCAAAACCGTCACGGTCGGCGCGACCCCTAACGACACCCTTGATATAGACCCTGTTGGGCCCGCACCCTCTCCCACCGAGGCCTTAGTTCTAGAACTGTTGGTTTAAAAGTAATGAAACGGTGTTCGCGACAGAATAATTGCCATTAGTGGGTGATAGTGTTATCAGTTGACTTAAGAACAAGCAGAGTCGTTATGTAGAGAAGTCACCGTGCAACCGGTGCCCTTCTGCAGAAATGAATCTTTATGTGCATTTGGCTACATAAATATGTGCCTTCTTGCAAGAATACTCTGAAAATTAAAATTCAATGCAAACGCATCAAGCCATTCGCATAAATTAATAACGAGGAAAGGCCAAGTTCTCATGACGGTCGTGAGCAGTACATAAACACGAGGCTATAAACGATTTTAGGGGCTTTAATTGACAAGCATATAAGCGACGGTGATCTTAGGTGGATTCGATGGAGGTGAATTTGATCATCGAAGTTAAAATGACAAAAAAAGTATCTGAAAACGACTCACGTTCAGGGCAGTTGGTGTGGTAATTTGTGTTTGTACTATGCCAAAAATAAGTATTGGTTTGGTATTCACAATCATTAGTGCTTAGTAAATGAGTAATAATTAAGGAGCTTGTCGGAAGGCTATCTTGTCAGTCAGTCCGTCAATAATCGATATAGAGATGTCTATAAATATCTGGGTGTGATTTTACGATCTCCCCGCGCGCGTTTTGGAGCAACTCTACGACTTTTCACACAATTAAGAGGCAACTTGGGCAAGGTGGGGAGGATGGATGTATGTGGGGTCTTTGTCATTAATAATGACAAATTACGAAGAGCCAATCTTTCAGTTGACACTTTTAGGTCAAAGTAATTGAAACACTGCAGATGCAGTCCCAAGGATCTCATAAGGTCCGCTTAAACAAAGAAACTAGTAAAAATTGAGCTTTCTTAATCAACTAACAATACGCGTTCGGTATTCGTAGAAAGCAGACTAACGAGATTAAGCGCATTATACATTCTCTTTGGATAAATACGACTTGCAAGTCTCACGTGTCACAAGTTTTTACGAATCCAATGGAATATTCTGCAGCTATTATTACCTCGTAATGAGCGTGGGTAAAATGCATCCAGAGTCTGTTTTTCAATTTGGCACCAAAAGTATAACATTACAATTTGATAATAAGAGGATGAGAACCATGTTGCAAAAACCTGAAGACAATACAATGTAACTCCAAAAAGGTTTAGGAAACAACTGGAAACAAGGAGATCGAATGTTGCAAGAATCTCACTCCCTTCACAATTCACATTACACAAAGTTGGCTCAAAAATGTGGGTTTTCAACGGAATATATTCCTATGATTGACACCTAAACAGCAAGAAATTGACGAAGAACTTTGACATGCAAAGAATTCGTTAAAAAAACGTGAGTTCTGTCATCTGCTTCACAGTGTGAGAAAATATGACGAACAAGTCAATTTCAGGTGTTTGAGAGAAACAACGTTAATACAACGTCACTACCATGTTTATTGAAGCCTAACACGACATGACAATGTCCAATTTAAAATACATATGTGATAATGTTCCTGCAAAACAAAATTATAAAGTTCATATGTATTTGTCAGTTTGCGTGTTGCAAAGGGACCAAGTTATGAAACCGAGTTGGTGAATTTGAATGAAATTAACAAATAGTTGTTTGGAACTCTTATGAGGGGGCTTACATACTTGTCTTTCATATGTTTTCTGAATAGCGCTCTTTCTTTTCTTTAAGTGTCTCCTCTCTTTATGGTCCCATGGCTCTTTGCTCATGGAGTTCGTCCCATGAATGAACATTTCACAAAAGAAAAGGTCTCGTTCAAAGTAAAGTGTCTGATTCGATGAAAACGAAATCAGTTGCACATCACACACATGCCTCAGGAAAGTAAACGAAATTACGGCAAAAGTCGTAATTTAGAAGCAGCTTTCGAATCAGCGCACTTGTCAGAAGATTTACAGCTAACAAAGATGAAAAGTTCTAAAAGATGTGATACGCAAAAATGAACTAGAACAACAGAAAATATATGGATAAAAATCGCACGGGGCGCAACTTCCTTATAGAGTAGCTTTAACAATAGTAGTATCGAAAGCAATGACAATTGATACTAAAACGGGTGAAAAGGCTCAAAGAAATAAAATAAAATGAAAAATAATAATTCGAAATAAGTCTCATATTGAGCGGCAAGAGTCTTGAAAGCTAAACGGGTTCGCAGGTGAATGTACAACCACACCTCAGAAAGATGCTTAAGTGTAAGCAAAGATTAAATGGCATTAGGAAATATGAAAGAGCTCAGTGAGCAGGTTCATCGCTAAAATTACAAAAAAAGGATTTCTTTCATTCGGTACAGCCGGCTTTCAATATTAGTATTAGTCACAAATCAAATCACAAACATATTATGACAGTTACAGAATTTTTTTTGGAAAACACAGTACATTGTGGAAATCTCAATTCGTCGGAATCCTTAAAGCGGGACAAAGACAAAGCACAAGATGGGAAGATCCGTAAATTAGAGATGTTGTGTGGACGGGAGGGGGCCTAATCCATGACTACCACTGTGAGGGTACACCACCCTTAAACAAAGAGAAAATGGTGTCATAGGTGGCCTGGCAAGGGGTCACGCTAGTGACGGACAAAGCGAGATACACAGAGAGAGATACAGACAGACATTATGAGAAAACAAGAGATGAATAGCGAAAGAGAGGGAGAGGGTACGCGTGGGAACCTTAAGTTAGGAAAGGCAAGTAGTCACCGGAACTCCGTACTACTTATTGTGCAACTGGAAGTATACAGCGCTTCTCTCCTAGGCGGGCTAGAAGACAATAATTACTAAAATTGCAACGATGTTTGTAGAATTGTGAACTAGTGTTAACAGGCATTAGTAGCAGACCGGCAACAAAAGAACGTTATACTTGCTAGAATCAGGTTACTATATTGTTTGAAGAAGCCGACCGGCAACCAAAGTGGTAAACGCACGCTTTTAATGCAACACAACCTCTTGGTAGGCAGGAAGCGTCTCCACGGACAGTTCGCGGATGAATAATTTCGAGAACTCATCCTAATTTACAGTGAGGGTATATAGAGCGCTTTCTAATTCTGGTAAACTAGAATACAAAGTGTAGCGTACTACCCAAGTTGGTGCAGTATTATACTAGCCCACAGCTAATTGGTAGTATTTTTCCGACAAAATATTTGAGCACAATTGCTACCCCAAAAATGTTAAAAAATACTACCCCTGTTATGAATACGAATCGTCTCTAGCTTCTGTTGTGCTGCTGAATGCAAGCAGTCCTGTGTCTTATGCAACTGTTTTCTGTATACATCCAGCATAGTGGTCCGATGACAGTAAGATTTATGTCTGGTTGCGTTATGAGTCTGGTCTCAACTCGTAAGAAATAGCCAACTAGGAACAAAAGAGAAGGATAATAACAAGATATACTTCCAAATTAACAAATTAATTGTAATATTTGATCCGAGTATAAAAATGCCTTATTATTATTTATTGCTCGATCTGTGCTGGTGACACTAATAACGATTGTCTAAAAGAGCGGTTCTAGAGTCAAGGGTTCTTAACATATGACCTCTTACGCAAAGAGAAATTCGCCGGCCTTTTGTATAATTCATAGTACCTAATTGCACTTGTGCTCATGTTCGTACCATACACAAAAGACCCAGTTCCGTAAATGCGGCGAGAAAAGAGGCGTTGCTCCTTACGTTGTCTTTGTGGTCTTTTATGCGCACTCATAATTGTACATACTATCTTATTATATAAAGTAGAAGAGTTTACTTTTTTGTTTGTGTGAACGTAACGAAATCCTTTCATAAAGAAAATTTTATATTCACAATCGAATGAGAACATACAAAATCTTTGCCGCTGGCGGGATTCGAACCCACAGCAGAACACAATCTCTCAATTCACAGTCCAACGCTCTACCTGCTGCGCTATGCTAGCTTATCACAAGGATAATCCTCTGCCCTACATACAGCGCCTTCAATAGCAAATTTGCATGGTAGCATTAGTCGAGTGGTGATCCAAACTGATTATTATACGTTTCCACAATCAGAGACGTGTGAATGTGTGGGAGGAGAAAGAGACGAGAGTTAACTTTTTAAATTGTAGCAATCCATTTTTTAAATAGGGAAACAATCGGCCGAAGGCCGGTTCCTCCAGTCGGAGAAGAGCCCGTAGGGCTCTTCGAACGGCTGGTAAACAATAAAAGGAAAGGAATCCAAGAAGAACACCGAAAACTGGAGAACTATGCCAATAATCAACCATAGTGGTGATTTTCTCCCATTATTTGCACTGATCTCAAATCATGCAGTGAGAAAGAGCACATCCTTGCCAACGAAAGCAAACACCTTTTAGCACAATGAACAAGGGAGGCATGATTGTGAATCATGTGTTCTGCGTAAATTATTTTTCATAGCTGGCACGCTGCTATTTAATATAAAATTATCACATTCTTTATGCATCAGCTTTAACCTAAGTCAGACGCGATTTTCGTAAATTTAGCAAGTTCTAAAAGCAACGTTCCAGTAATCAAGACATGCTGTAGAATATTTAAGCGAACACGGGCAATGCATAATTCTTTCATTGTTTAGGTCGACCTCTATTTTTGTCATTACCTACACATTTTACACAGTCGCAACATGAATCTAACGCACACTTATTAAAAGAAATCTTGCTACTAGCTTTACAAACTACGATCCATTATGTTGTGCGGAAAGAACTAACTCCATTTAATGGATCTTGGAACAACGGCTAATTATCGCATGATCTCATAGGCTAATAATTGGGCGTTGATGACGAGCAAATGCATTTCTTGGCAGGCAGGTGGAGTTCTCCATTGTGTTGACCTCTGCTAAGTGACTGTATGCAAATTTGAGGACCATCTAGATTACAGCTGAGCACACACAAGTTGCCTATTGCAGACAATGGATTACTTCCCGATTGACACCGGCGTACTTTTTTATATTGATGATCATCACAACAATTCACTATTATCTCAGGGTGACACCGATAAGGACTGACAAAAACATTACGTACACTTAATCATGGATTGGATGTGGATTATCTATTGGCTAGAAGCTGGAACCCTCATAAAATGAATGGAAAAGAAAGGAACAAAACAAGAATAAGACACACAATTTTAGTTTTTTTATTTAAGAAAAAAAAACAAGTGGCAAGCTGAGGTGAAGAAGACAAAGGTGTTAACATTGTCTACTTCCCCAGCGAGAACTTAATGGGCGCTCGGTTCCCGCCTTTATTCAATATCGTTTGTTGTTCCGATCGCTTGAGTTTATCCTTGTCCGCGGCGAGAGCGCGGCGCTCTTGTTCCAGTGCGCTGCGCTCTTTCAACATAGCCAACCGCTCCTCGGCCTAAAATCGAACTGGTAAGGAACGCAATAAAATAAATTACTCGGAATCTCATCCCGCAACAAATCTTTACGTAATGATACTAATGAGAAAAGAAGAGAGTGGCGCTGAATCATTAACGAACTCTAATCGTAAGGAGGAAATGTGATGTTAAGCAAACGCAAACATTAATTGAATCTTGTCCAGTGATATATGTATGTACAACAAACAGCAAAATCGGCAAACCTGAGGCCGACTCTGAATCTAGTTGATCTGGTCCGAATGGTACTTCTCCATTATCCTTGTAAACGCTTTAAATGGAAGATCTTTTCAAGCTTCACTTTCAACTATTTGTCTACATATATCTTTGCAGGCGTGCGCAGAAAGTGCGATAACCTTTTCGCGAAAGTTGTGTTTGGTGAGTTCGTTTCTTTACAATACGTATGGTAGCTACTTTTGATGAACCTGAAAGGTTGTGCATATTGATTGCAAAACAAAACGACAACGAAGTTGGACCGAAATTTTACGAGTGTGACTTACATATTGCTTTTCTTTTTCCTCTGCTTTCTGTATTTTGTCTGTGAGTTCCTTCTCCATATTTGCACATCGGGCTCTTTGCTCATCCTGTAATAATCTTAGTAAAGAACAAACCCTATTATCGACTTATATCACACACCAACATGCGTCTACTGCAAACGTTTTATGCCATTCAGATAAGAAGTTAATGGGTTTGCAAGTAGGCCCGATTTTCCTTGCAAGTATCGAAAAATTTACCGTATCTTGGCACTACACGAGAATATCTACAGGCAGTTTTTACGACCGATCGCCACGGGACATTTGTTCAACAAAAAAATGTCTCTTCCCGCCTTGGTGGCGGATTTTCTAAATGGCAGATGTGTCAAAATTACGCAAAATTACGACAAATTGCACACGATCTTGCGAAATGATACTCGCAAGGAAAACTCGTGGTTTTGGCATACTTGCAAACCCCATTGCAAAAGACAACGTACCCCTTGCTTCCTAATGGACTCCATGTCGGCCTTTAGCTCCGCTTCAATTTGTGCCCGTAACATTTGCTCCAGTTCTGCTTTCTGCTTGACAAAGCGCTCGTTCAATGCTCGTTCCAATTGTTCAATGCGAGTGAGAATCTAAGATGATAATAGTGAAAAAGCTACTAAATAAAGGGGAAACCAAGAAACGTTAGAATTACTGACCTTTTTTAGATAGATTCTAAACAAAACACTTCTTCAAGATATTGCGCTGCATATAGACTACCAGCAAGAGCTAAACGACGGTTTCGAAGTGACCACGAACATAGAACTTTAAGAAATAGTCGAATACATAGGTATGATGAAGACGTACAGGAGACATCCTGCGACAAAGTTTGCATCTATTCCGCAGGAAATCTGTCTCATTTGCAAACCTGCTGATAAAGCAAAAAGTTGATACGTAGAAAAGTCTTCAATCCTCAACTGCTTACTAACCCACATATGAAAGACGTCTAAATTGAACGAGAGTTATTCATTGGTTTGTCAGATTTTAGAATATAGTTCCAAAGAAAGTTTGAAAGGTTAAAGTTGCGGCCCAGATTTTTTGTTATGAATTGAACTACATCGGTATTAAAGACACTTCCAACTAGCCAACAGAAGCAAGGCGCGGATTCCATTAAGGGGAAAATATGAAGAGTTTTAGGAACAAGTGTTTCCAACCGTAACGAACCTGCTCTTCCACCCGCTCTTCGAGCCATTTGCGCGCTGAGGGACTAATTTTATTGATATCGAAATTGGCATTACTCAGATCATCTTCTATAGTCCTGAGTGCCTCTTGGGAGGGCGAAGCTCTGAAAAGAACAATGAACTACCAGAGCAACTAAGACAGTATGACGGATTTTTTTCTCACAAATAGACTTTGGAAAGACACTCTGACACTCGTCGACAAAATCAATAAAGGATAAAGATAAAGTGAACCGGGTTATATCAACCGAATCCGCGGAAACGGTGCACCGGGGTCCAGCTCAGAGGCTGGACATACTGGCCATTTAAACTTCCCGGTGGCCAATCTGCTCGGGAAGTCGATTTATCTCCGCTGGTTTTACCCAGCTACCAACTTTTACACCTTTGGTGGGGTGAGGGGGTTCCGGCCCGGGATCGAACCAGTGACCGGTGGCGTGGTGAGCAAGGGCCTTGCCACTTGACCACGTCCCCCCACAAAATCAATATCCAGTACCTATATAAAATATACCTTTTTCTCAGAATATCTCCCAGTTTTGCTCCTTCAATAGGGGACGGGCTGCGGGACCTTCTCTTCTTCTTACTCTTCTTGTGTGATCGTTCTTTGGAACGGTCGTGATTTCGGGAGCGTTCCGCCGGACTCCGGTCTCTAAAATAAAAGGAATAGAATCATAAATACAACAACAGTAATTCAGTATAACTGAACTGGGCTCTGATCTAACATGTTGACCTTTATAAGTCTCACTGGAATCATTATCTTTCACTGAGCAAATACTCACCTTTTCCGTCTTTCTGGGGTTCGTGATCTTCCCATTACGTGTTTATTTTCTGCAACGAAATGTGATGAGAAAACAACAAAAATACTACGTATGATACAGAACCGCAATGAATAAACAATATTTTTCAAACATTCACTGTGTAGAAAATACTAAACAATTTTTTTACATGCGACCATATATTCGAAGTTTGCCAAATGCACGGAAAAGGATGAAATTATCTACTACGGATAAAAAAAAATCTGATCTTAATTCAGTTTACTAAAATAATTAAAAAGCAAGATGTAAAGATGCGATGGTAAGGTTCTCACTACCAAAGCTAGAGGTACTCAACAAAAACTAGAATAATTATCTTTACACCCAATTAAGTGCAGAATCTGTTTATCACTAATGGACATATTCAAAACAGACTACGCTTCGATAAGCGATTTTTTTCTTCGATATTTTTCGATTTATTATTATTTTTTAAACGCAATAAAAAAATTCAGGAATTGGCACAGAATCAATAATAGCCTTTCTACTCCGTCAATTCGACGGCACAGCTGTGCGTGTTTGGGTTATCGTTCAAAAGTCGCTGCGGGACCAACCCTGCGACAGTATCCAGTAACACTATTCGTTGTAGCTCTCAACACCGAGTGCAACGTAGATATAGTTCTCCTGTGTTTGGTCGTGTTTGCTTTTTCCGTAATGTTTTACAAATTATATTTTCAGCTTTTTACATTAAGTGTCTTAATTTGTTCTTCAGTTGACAAATGTGAATGTTACCAATCATTGATTGAATTGAATGTGCTAATTGTCCAAAAATTCGGTTAACTTTGGCATATTTAGTATTGCTACTGTTTTTTCAGCGATGTTGCTCGTATTCTTGGTTGTGGTTTCCCTGGTTTCTGGTCAAGTAGTTCAGGATGGGATAGAAATGACCCCCGATGAATGCAAGGAGGTAATTCATTTATATTATGTGTATTTATTAACTAGTGGTCGATCAGTCAATTACGTATTGTATATAGAGGCCAGGCGATGTGCCGTATTCTTGTTCTCGAAAGTTTGCTCCGTCAAATTTCTCAGCAAGGCCAATTGTCTTATCTAGCTAGTTTGTAGGTTGGCTTCAATTCGGAGACACTTAAATGTTCGACTTGTGAAAGTTTCACCAAATTCGGCCTCGAACATCTCCTCACCGACTGTCAGGCCTGTTGCACAAGTGAAAAAGAAGTCGAACACGAGGTGGGCAAATAATCATAATTTATTGGCAATGAAACAACAAATTATTGACATTATCCCCTGGTTTTGATTTTATCCTTTTGTTTACGGTTAAATGCTCGTTATTTTCTCGCTCAAATTGGTTGAATTATTTATAGTTTTCAACCTTTTGATTAAAAATAAAACAATGGCTTTTTAGAAGTATCCGCTGGCACATGTTGACGTCTGTGAGTGCAATCTGGCACGCTTCCCACAAGTTCAAGGTTAGTTTTGACTTCTTTGTATTTTCCGGCTGTTCGGAATGCTGGTATCAAAGATCAATGCTGCAATTACGCACTCTCCCTTATTCGGAGTTGTACTTCATTGTTTATTTTCGGTATAACCTTTGATTTGTTTCAGCATTTGTTCACCAAGGAATGGCTGACCAATTCGGAGATCGCGTCAAGATTAAGCATGTGAGAGGAGTCCGCCCCACGATACACCTCAAGGATGCTAATGGTATTAGTTTTGTTACAACTAATTTTTTTTACCAAGAACATATCAAGCAATCATCATTAATATAATCCAACAGTCACGATATTAGTTTTGTTACAACTAATTTTTTTTTACCAAGAACATATCAAGCAATCATCATTAATATAATCCAATAGTCACGAATGGGACTTTTACCGTCAAACGTAATCTCTTTTTTAAGTTTATGTACATGTCGTTTTTTTCCAGCAGAACGCAGGGTTTTTGTTTCAGGCAATACTCGTGAAACACTGAATATTGAAAGATGGGACACGAACACTATCATCGACTTCCTTTATCAACGCCTGGAATAGTATGGACCAACTGCATTGGCTTAAAATATGGAAAAATGGGTTTTACTTTGACCTCATACTGGAGTACGTAGTAATTATCGTAGTAATTTAATTATTTTCCTGGGCTCTTCACGTTCTCATCTTGTAAACCACAACATTCTATGAAACGAGTAATATGTTATCGTCTATATAATTATGTCACTGGGAGAGTATAGTATTATTGTTGTTTTTTACTGTGTGTGTGTGTGTGTGTGTGTGTGTATTTTCCGGATGATTATGGGTATTATGAAACTTGGACTTTCTTAGTGTTGAATTTTGAAGATGTTTCAATAAATTTTCTTGTATTTGTAATGTTGCTCCTGACTCATGAATGAACTGATGTAACTATGTGTTGATTACCAGCAGAGAAGTGTTTATAAAGCATATAAAGAGAAGAAAATATTGTAATATATTTTATTATATTATGCTTGTCAGGAACCATCAAACTACAAAAACTAACAAAGCTTACAACAACATCGTTTTCTCTACTAGTAAAAATGGTTTCGTTTCTTCGCTACGCGGACTTCTTAGTGATACGGAGACCATAGTAGGCAGCGTAACTGGGATGAGTAACTGGGAATTAATTGCTTCGTTAATTTACGAAAGTACTGATACAAGTTAGACATGCAATAAAACAAATGACACTAATAAGTAGTTCTTTTCGACCATGCAAAATGTATACATTTCGCTGTGCAAATTTTAATATAGAGAATTGATGAAACCTAAAGTGAATAATAAGTGCACTTGTTGCATTAGTTAATTATATGTAAGTTTTTAATTTTAGACCACCAAAGTTATGTTCGCTATCGACATTCATAGAAGTCTGGAAATGTTAGTTGCCAATTTCTGTTCCCCAATAGCATGTACTAAGATCACAAATGAATATGTGAAGCAATAAACTGAATCACAGATCGTCATCGGTAATATTGTTGAAAGCATCATTTTGGATGGGAAGCGCATCCTGAAATTTTACATATGTAGAATCATATTCATAGGACTTCAAAAAAAATCAATTTTGCACAGAGGTTATAATTTCGGCTAGCAAAGACAGAAAAAATAGGTGCACTTATATACATATGACACATGGGAAAATCTACCCGATATTTACTGGGTTGGTCATACAAAACAATAACGGTGTGCCTACCGTAATCGTCGTGAAAACGTCTGTAAATGATTCATAGACTTGCGTCACTCCAAGGGGATCCTGATCTTCCTGTGCGGAAGCAGACGAATCTAACGCACTGCTCTGCGCCGAGCTGGTGTTAGACTGTGTGGAGTCTCTGCGGAGTGTGTTCTCTCTAAAATACAATGAAAATAAGCAAACAGTATTGAGAAGCAGCCAAATGTATGCAGGAAACATAATTTATGTCAGAGTCAGGTTCGTACACATATTGACTATATTACTGACTATTACTACATCTTACCTTGGCAAATAGGCCGATGTAGCCACCGGATTCACAATTGCAGTGTTCTCCGCTCTCCAGTTTTCAATTTGTTCTGTATTTCCGGAAAACCCTTCCTTCATTTGCTCTTCGATCTAAACAAAACCTCAATTGCCTGATCCGCGACCATTTGGGAATACAAACTTTTAAGGGGTCCAATGATTTAAAAAACAATCGTATTTTGTTTGTTTTGTTGGGTAGGGGTTCGTCCAACAAAACGGGCAACGAAATGACAAAATGGTGAATGTAACACCAATTCTTTTCTTACCTTCCTACAAGCACACTGACTGCATTTCTGTGTTCTAATCCAAAACCAGCCCATCCTCGGAAACAGTATGTCGGAAAGGTCGGTGACCAGACAGTTACCAATGATTGTAAATATGGAGTGATAGGCCTTAGTGTCTGCCCTCGAATGCCTATTTATTTCATTCGCCGATAACAAAGTGATTGACCGCCAGTCCTCAATCCGGCCTACCATTTAAATATTAAACTGTTTGCAAATCGAAAGTCAATAAAGACCCCGCATGAATTTCCATTTCGATTCAGAATGGCTTTTTCAGAATCATCGCAAAACAAATAGAGTTCCGCTAAGCATACGATTATAATAACTCTGAATCGTAATTCGATGTATTTTTTCTTGCCGCTACTCAGGGTATATGAATTTTGCAGGCGGAACTTACACACAGAAAATGTTTAAAACAACTAACCGTCAAATTGCGATGTTCATTGAGGATTTCAGACCCGATCGACTTTAGAAGAAGAGAGAGCAGAATAGCCTGCAGTACAGAGAAAGTGATTACTCTAGTTAAGAAAGCGTGCAAAATAAATAACCATCCACCCGTTAGTGCAAGATCATTGAAGTGAGGTAACCATGCCCGAATTCTGCTTTATTTTGGCGCCCTCTTTTGAGGCTAAAGTAAATTGTGTGAATTTAGTAGGAGCGTTTCTATGGAGAGCTGTATCCACTGTACGTTTAGAGGAAATGGGTGAACGAAATGAATGAACCCATTTGGTGATCACGAAACAGTCACGAACCAGTCACCAGATGGTTGTTTCGGTAAAAATCATTTGGTGATGGACCAACAACGGTTTTTCCGCGTTGTCGGCAATTAGTTCGGTAAATGACAAAACTTTCGCCCACCTGGTCGGTATAAAGAGTGACCCAGTTGAACTGCTCCTTCGCGACGAGGTATTCAAATTGAAAAATGAGAGGATCCGATGGAATGGGTGGCTGTGATATCCTCCAGACTCTAATGCGCGTGGCTCGGAAAATGGAGTGTTGTTCCTCCTTAACATGTGCATTTAGATATCAACCATTGGGAAAATACGCTGCAACGCTACCGATAGATCCACATTGAAAAAGAGTAGAACCGCACCCAAATGTCATTCGCATTATGAGCTAAGCTTTTGGATGATTTATTATAATTCCATTATTGATTGATGTGTAATACCTGTTTCCCTGGCAATTGATAACTGATGATCAGCTGCCGCCTTCCCACTCTCAAACTGCAGTCAATGCACCGTTCAGCAATGTCACCTTTACACGGTGCAAGGATCTCGTAACCGTAATCAGGTAATCGATGGCACGTCCTCACGAACTGTAGAAATAAATCATTACGACATTTCATATTTGAACTTCGAGACAACTTTCACAATCATCACCAGAAACACCATAGACAAATCGCCTGCACGTGAAATGTTAATAGGAAATACGAAATAGTTGATTTCACGCTACCATTACTTCAGATATTTTGTCAAAGTACTCTTTGCAGATCGCCTAAAGATTCTTACAAGTCAAATGTATTACTTGAACTGCATTTCCTTGCTTCATCGATAGGTTCAAAGAGTCAATATGTTCCCGTTTGACGACTGGTAGATTGCCGTTTAAGTAGTCTCCTTTAGACTGAAAGAAACTAATAAGTGTACATATGCTAGAGCGAAATATAAAGACATGAAATGTTTATGCACACTTTATCTTAATTAATTAAACATTCACAAATATGTTGACCAACCTGTGCATAGAGTAACCGGGCCAATGCTGGGTCATCCAGCAGGGACTCCTCTATCCTCGGATCCCACACTAGTTTCCTAATCATTATCCGATGAACCAGTCTTCTGGCTGCCGAACGTTGATTCATTAACTGAACAGACACATACGGCGATTCAAAATTCCGGAGCAGACGAACGCCTAAACAGAAAAGAGATAATAGTTATCATGTGTTCATAATCATAATTCGATCCGTGCTGGATTTTGATTCAAATTGTCCCTTGTTACCGTACTCATTAAATCGATGAGTTCGTTGTCGGAATCGCTCGTGCTCTCCCGTTCTTTCTCACTTCGTTGTCTGCCAATGAACAATCCAAAGGAGTAGGCGAATCTCTCATAATTACATCCAAGTTTCTCAGCAACTAACTGAAATTATTTTTCTATCATACAATAAGTAGTTTTATATTTTATACAGCAAATATATGAGTACTCATAAAGGAAGATAATCTATTTCTGTTTTGAAGAAAACTACGTGATATGGTGCTCACCTGCATCACTTCATTGGTCGAATTAGTGACATTACATTTGATGGTCACCTTTTCCCCATCTCCCAAGTAAACAACTACAGACACACAACTGCTAGTTGGACGGTAGGAATCCTGAAACGAAAGGTCTGAATTCACATTCCTAACTTGCTTCTACGTACAGTTTTCGTTTGCATTCAGCGTCTGACATACTGTATTACGTACGCATTGAAAGTTGATACTATATTTAAGATATCATAAAAAGACCAAAATACCTACAATTTGCCAATCCAGAAACGTTTGCTCAACATATCGATGACTCGAGATCTCTGGATGTTGAACAACTGAAATGTGGGTCAGCTAAGGTTGCCTTTTGGTATTAGTTCACAAATTTATAAAATGAATATTGCTTTGCAGTCTCCTTTAATCAACCTACGTGACTGTAAATATTTAGTTAATCGGACTCTTCTGTCCTCCATTTGTTTATCGTCTAAATGTCGAAAGATCTTCTTAGGTGGAAACTTAGGTCCTTTGAAGTGAGATCCAAATCTAAATGCAAACTTCAATATTTGTGTCTGAGACTGAGAATTCATGAACAGTAAACGATTCTCCCACAAAATTCGTGTTATCATCATCGTCTGTAAATCTTACTTGTGTTTGAGTCCCTCTGCGAATTGGAATAATGTACTGAACCTGACAGCGGCATGGAACCACCCGTTGACGTGAATATTAAACGCCTGAATAAATTAATAAAAATACTTTATATATATATATATATATATATATATATATATATATATTTGGAAGGTATGTTATGAAGAAATAAAGCGTCTAAGTCCTCATGTTAAATAAATGTTTTTGTAGATTCTAGATGACAAGTCTACTGACACTGTGACGCTGGGACCATCCTTTCTTTTGGCTACGGTTCACGAGTGGTTACATTAAAAAACGAGCTCATCTGTGAATAAAAAGTCAGTCTAAACCTATTATCTCCGCGAGCAGCAGCCTACATATTCAAAATCTTATTTTTTTTTCAGAAAATAACAGTTAATGTGAGGTTAAACTCAGTGTGTGCACATTGAAAGTGATGAAAAGTTCTTACCGTGTACCTGCTGATTCCATCTTTCTTCTCAACGAGAGTTTGTGTGTCCGGAACAGTGATGTGGATCATATCCTCGACACCATTAGTCTAGGAATATAGTATATTCTTTTATGTTTATGAATATATTCTAATGAACTAGTACTAAAAAGAAAGGGACGCAACTGATTGGCGTGATGTAAACCTTTACCTTCGTAGTCGTCCAGGAATTCAGAACCCTGCACTGTCTCACGTAATCACTTGAATTCTGCAAAGATCAAGTCAAATCTAAAGACACAAAAACACTACCAATATTTAAATGAAAACGAATGACGCTGAACAAACTGCTATGAAAAATACATGTTTTTTAATCCGCTCACATAAGAAATGATGAAATTATTCATGACAAAATCTAAAGAACTTCAACTGAAAGTGTGTAATACAACTCACTTCTGGCTCAGTGAATTTTAGAAAATCGAGATCTTTTGCAGACCGAATTGTTTGCTGAATGACCGCCTCGGTCAGCATTGCTCGGTAGTTACTGGGTCAAACCGTTAGAAAATTATAGAATATTCTATAAGTCCACTGTAATAGTCACTCAGATGCGTGCAGCTTTCTTCGATTACGACAGGAACAAGTATTAAATATGACGTTTCCCTGCCAAGGAGCTCGAGCTTAGGCAATTGAACTGAAGAGTCAAATAGATGGATCGCTCTTGGTTGAATACAGATTCTGAATCCCAATGTTAGGTCGGGTTCTTTACAGGAACACGATCGCTAGTTCCATTCACCCGCAAGCAGGGTAGCAATATCAATTGATTGAATATTAAACAAGTGTTGGGAATCAAGGCCACTAGTGAGTCGTGTTCTCGAACAGTGGGAGATTAGTCCCGATGACAAACAGGACTGGTGGGAGGGCTGTTCATGGACTTTCCATGCACTGTATGTACACTGTTTATACAAAGTCAGCTGATCAGCGATAGCGACACGAATTACAAATGTGTCTACTAACCTGGGCTCTGCGGGAAAGTTTGAATCAAAAGGATATGAACAATCAATTTTGCTCTATGGTAAAGAACTAACGAGTATTATTTCCAAACAGTAGAAAATCCAATTTCCTGTCTATCTTTAACAGTAAATTTTCCTCGTGTGTAATCCTCCGAATGTTAAGCGCGCGGGAATGTGAGCAAAACATGTCCGAATACAAATGTTTCAATTCTTCTCGACGAAAGACGACAAAAGTTGTAGGACAGAGAACCGAAATAAGCCCAATTAACTATCCTTTTTGCAATAAAACAGTAAATTACCTTAAACAATAGAAGAAAGCTACGATTGTACGTTTCGACAAGACCCAATCTATTCTTTTAGTTAACCGAAATCAAACCATCTTCGTGTAAAATCGATAAAATTGAAAACGAGATGAGAAATTTCAGGGAAAAGACCAATGTTTCTTAATTCGATATAGGTCTATTTCATTCTCATAATATCAATGGAGAAGAAGACACATATGTTGATTTGTGGCTGACGAATGAAGAACGACTTAACCGTATTCATTAAAAAGTCAACAAGACCCGCATCAGACGACAGACATAAACTTGATAAGCATTACATATTTTGATTGTACAATTCAACAGTGCAGCTCGAAACAAGGCAGCCGGGTAAGGGGAGGGGGGTAGTTTCTCCAAGGTAGGAATTTTGAAAATTAGAAGCGAATACAAAATAATCGATGTGTATGAGAATTGACCGTAGGGATCCGACGGACGAGATAGGTGAGCAGTAGGAGAGACCTGTATTAGTGTGCACAATTGACGATGGCAACAATTTCAAACAACAGGAAATTGGAACAATACATTTGTATAGGGATAGACACCCAGAGAAAAGGAAAGTTGAATTGACACAACGAGAGCAGACAGTATGGGGAACAATGCGCCGATGATGCTTCCCTTACCTGTCTTTTACGTATTCAAGGCATTAACTCCTCAAAAACGGTAGGATTTGTTTTAAAGTAGAACGAAACAGCAAATAATGCACATTTCCTTGGGTAGTTCAGTATTCGGCTTAGAATGAAAGATAATTTAATCTCAATAAGCGTGGCTAGTGTCGAAATAAATTGCTACCTATAATAGTTTTGAATTCCGCTGAATTTCGAATTTCCACGATAAAATGACTGATCACTTCTGAACAGTTAATGCGTTAAGATAAAAACACACCTTGTGAATGCCCTTCATTGAAGTAATTATTGGTTTAAGTCCTGTTTTTTTTTCTCCTCTGAATACACCTCTTCACAAACGGATGTGAACCTTACCTTTATTTGTCTTCGTGATCTTCTGAGTTCTTTATTGACACATTTTAATAAGGCATTTATATAATTTCAATGTGAATACTTCCAAATTCATATGTTATTGAAACAAAACTTTCTGAATAAATAATTTTACAGGAAGAAATCCCAGCTGAACAGAAATATGTTTTATTCTCTCTAAATGTAAGCATAGGAGACAACAGGTACGTAAGCCAAAGGCACTGTGCAAAATGGGTTGTGAACCGTTTTTTTAAGTGAGAGAGAAGACAGAGAAAGAGCGAGATAGATGAAAACAAGTGAACGTATCTGGTTCAAGGTAACCATCCTCCTTTTGGAGGAAAGCAACAGGAAGGGTATAGATTTTATCTTGTTTATCGAAGTGATTTCACTTGAGCTCAACATAATCACTGCCTTTCTGAATAAGGAATTGTATATAATTTGATATAACTAGAAAAAGAAGCGCGCAAACTTGATTGCTGAATTAAATGCAAATGTTCCGTTTTAGGTAGAACGAATATGAGTGTGCGAACGTTTTTTTCCACCGCGAGTGTGTGATAAGACGAGCGCGAGCATTTGCACAGCAAAAAAGAGCGCGCAAATAACATTTTAGATCCTGAATATCCGGTAAAAATCGGCTCATGAAAGTACACCAGTTCAATTAGACAATTGTTTTAGACAGACACTACCCTCAGAAATTTACACGAAATAATGTGACAAAGTATTTAGACATTTTGCAAACAAACAAAACTAATGGTTGATAAATAAAAATAAAGAAAGGAACAGAAAAATGGAGCATCTTGTTTGTTTTTACTCGTTAAATATGCGGCCGGTGATAATCATAAGAAAATCAATGTTAAAACCGGGAGGGGGATCGCCAGAAAACGTGTTTTCTCGTTGGAGTCGTGAAAGTGGACACTACTGGGTGGATGACCATCGAATGTCTAAGAAGAAAAGAATACGGAGAGAGGACAGAGTACTCTACGGAAAGGGCGGCAGGCAGCTGGAGGCGGCGGTTTGGGTACTGTGAGAAACGCGTCAATTAAGTCCTACATTCGCTTGTTAAGAAGCACATGTTGACCGTATGCATATTAATGCTCCAAAAGAAAAGCAGAATGAAAATTCCCATCATTTGAAATTTGGAAAATAATACTACCAAAAAGTAAGACTCTTCTGACCATGAGTGCTTTCATATTAATGCAATTGTGCACAGGTATGTTGCTCACTTTTTTTGCACACCCACAAAAGATTTGCAGACGAAATTTTATTTTATTTATCAATGTCTAACAAATACTTATCAGCAAAGTTCTTGGTAGGATCCCAACATCTTTGAAAACTACTTCATTATATAGAAAACTTGGAAAATATGGAATAAACTAGTACACAGATGAAGAAAAATGTAAGTAGCGAGAACCGGAAGAGTCTGTTGAAAAAATGAGCATTGTTAAATATTAACAGGAAACCTTTCCATGATATTATTAGCATTATTGAGCAGAAACGAATCATGAAATCTTATTAATGAAAGTTTTCATTGAGCAGAGAAGGGAGACTCCTCGTCCTATGAGAAGAACGGACTGGATTTCCGAAATACACAGGCCTTTTCAGATTGGCCAAGGATCGGAGATCTATCATTCTTCCTTCATGGACCTGAAACAATAATAGTTAAACAAGACGAAAAAAACAATGCGCAAAAAGTAAGGTCCGAGCGATAATAAGGACGCAAAGGACGAATTCACTGTAGCCCAACAGGAAGTCTATGCCTATTTATTTGCCCATTGTGCTGGGCACTCGTGGACTCCTTGGCGCAATGGTAGCGCGTTCGACTCCAGATCGAAAGGTTGGGTGTTCGAGTCACTCAGGGGTCAAAATTTTTGCCGCTTTGCCTGCGGACCTTCTTTTAAAGTATGTTTATGTTTTTCAGCTAACACGTTGGCATCGATGAGTTTTGTTGGAAGTATTCTTTAACTTTAACAAATTGAAATTATCAAAAATTAGCATGTTTCCTATTCTTCAAAAATCTTTTAACCAGAACTTTTTAATTAATAGTTAACGGCATGGCAGGGGGCGTTGAGCTAACTAGGATATTTCCCTCATTCTCTGAGGAATTCACTTTGGAAATCAACTTCCTAGCAATGCAAACCCTAAAGCCACTGCGACGTTCTAATTCTGGACGATTTTGGGATTAAACTCTGGGTTGTCAATAAGGAGCGTATCGCGGTCAACTTCCAGTTTCCCTCAATTGAAAGCAATGTGCAGCCGCCAAAATCCGATGGATATCCTACTAAAAGATGTTGAAAAACTGTTTCGTTTTGTCTACAAATCTTAGCTTTTCAACTGCTTTTGCAGGTTGTTCCAATTGATATTTTCAGCTGTTCAATAGCATACCTCTGTAGTGAAAATGGTAAAGGTATGTTTGTAAAATCGCGTCCCTAGCTAAGGCGGGGACATAAGTTTAATCATCCAAATTTGGGAGCCGTCCCTTCAACGACAGTCCCGTACAATTACGAGATTAATCTTTTGACCATACCACTTCGAACACTCTTGAGTATAAAGTTCAAACACTCGCAATGAAGAAACACTCTGGACATTGTGATTATGTATTGCATACTGCCGCGGATAAATATTTAGCTAAAGTTTCTCAACAATTTTGCGATGATCCAATAAATGATACGAGTAGAAACATACAGGCATGGATCGTATAAGTTCTTGCTGTGAAATGCAGCCGACTCGATCCCGTTCTGTAAATCTTTCCAGTTTCTTCTTCACGCCACCTCTGCTGAAAACTGTTTCTATTCATACATACGGCCAGGCATATATGATGTCACATGGTGCGTAAAAGCCTCGCATGATCAGGATTACCAACAATATGTAAACTTGCTCGTTGCGGCTATTGTTTTGCCAAGGTTCATTCTTGTGAAAGATCTTCTTTATTCCGGGTTCACTATCCTTCGATGACGATGAAGCACTTCGTGAGACAGAAGAATCTGTCCTGAACACTAATTTCATTGATATAAGCCAGACATTTACTAATGTAATGTACAAATTTAATGATAAATATATGACTTGTAAAATAGAAACTTACATATGGTGTTCACTAAAAACAACGCTATTTTTGGTGCCGAGTCTGCGGACGCCAAGTTCAGCTATTTCCTTCATGTTCGGTATATTATCGTATAATGTTTGCCCTGTATGTGTTGAAAGATCCTCCAAACGAAACAACCTGAGTGAAAAAAACATACTTTTGATTCGAATATAAGCGCACAGTAACCATAAACAACTAATACGGTTCAAAGCACACAGCAAGCATCAAAAACTAATATAGTGCAATTAATGCAAAAAGATTAGCAGCGAGTGGTTTCGATCCACCGACCTCTGGGTTATGGGCCCAGCACGCTTCCACTGCGCCACGCTGCTGTCCGTGGAAAGAGGAGGAAAGACTGGCACAATCCCCGACTTGATACCTACTTGGTTGCTGGAGATTCGGGGAATTGTGAGGGTATTCCATTAAAATTCGAACGATTGTTTACAGCTTCCGCATTGGCTAATAATGATGTCATTTCAAAAGCAATCAAATGAACAATACAAATCCACAATGGAGTGTGAAGAATGGGGCCTCCACACGAAATCTGGAATGCGCGGTTATACTAAAATACTCGAACAGCACACCAGTTTATGCAAATAAATTCGTCGAAGAGAAGTCACATACTTGAACGTATACCAGACTCTTTTTGTAGAATTGGACTGCGGAGGTAGGAGACTCCCCCATGTGGGTGAGCAGTTTCTCCTTGAAAGATCGCAACTCGAATATCTGTAGAATATGACAGTTATCTCAAAATAATTGTGAAACTTCAACTAATAATTAACTGAACTTATTATGCATGGTCCTAATTGTGAATTCTTATATTTCAATATCAAAAATGGGCACCTTGACTGGTTCAGTGCCTACGCAATGCGTTTGACCGTCGTATGTAACGTGAATACTTGCAGGGCAGTTTCGCTGCAGCCACAGATTCCCAGTGTTGTCAATCCATATGATCAGACCCTGGAATTTTGCTTGCAATATATTTGATATTCTTCACGCTTGTTTTGCAGTTCCGTATTAAATAAAATGGCAACCTTCCCCAGCTGATTCAATGATGAATTTATTATGCTTCTCGCTGATGAAAATCTCCGAAGTCCCAATTTAACGCCATCAAACTCATACTCGCCGGAGTCAAGGCATACACTCTGGTTCCTGACATAGGCCTAAATTAAGTAGAGCTCCAGTTTAAATGTTTGTAAAGCAGGAATTATGCAACAAATCGAAAAGGAACGCGATTGGATAACACGCTTGCAGATTGGCAAGTATCACTTGGAACCCACACTTTTACTTTGAACATTTACCTTGGCTGTCCTGCAGCTGTTCTCCATGACGATAATTTTGCCCCAGATTTGGTTATCGATCCGGGCAATTTTACACTCCACTTCTCGAATATTTTCCTATAATTTGTTGAGTAATGCTAATGTGTCCGAGTTGTGTTCACTACGATTAGAGCTGAACTGCATCCTTAACAAACAAACATCTGGTATGCTTTTTATTTGTTGAGGGTGTTAGTTGATTATGTTTAATTGTATGCAGGATTTCTCTTCGAAGCATAGAAAGAGCGCGAGATATGAAAGAATATTGGCCACGAACTGTTATAAGTGATGAGACAAACCTTCTCAAAATGTTCAACACTTGTATAATTACTTGGTCCGGGCAGAACATCGTTTGAGATACCACTCATAACGCGTTCGATGACACAAGAACGCGAAAATGCCATTGGATATATATTATTACATCAACCTAAATTTGCGAGTTATGCGGGGGACGAAACTTCAGAACAGAAGAACGAGAACTAAAGGAAAATCATGAGTGAAACAATTTACAGATAGTTGATTGATATGCTCTATAGCATAGAGGACAATAGCAAACGACGCTCGCAACGAAACTATCTAGGACAGTCAACATTGACAACCGATGCGAAAATGAATAACCAACATTGATTGTATTTTAGAACATCAGAATAGCAAATAATATAGCGCAGTCATGCCATTCCCGGAGGAAACAGCTGAGGAGAAGAAATGGTAATGAAAATAAAGCGGTTGTTTAAAAAATGGGGATGGCAAAACAGTGAAAATTTTAGTTTTAAGAAATTAATCTTCATCCTTTTCAATCTAACATGAATCTACTGCGGTCTAAAAAGTAATAATTATGGATTGGAAAGGTGTTCTCATAGGTACTAGAGCTCTGCAAAGGTCTTAGACTGCATCCAGTTGTGTCTTTTCTCGATAGAACCATAATTGAGGTTGCAATGTCACAGGCTAAGGAACTCGATAGAGAATAGTAGAAAGGCTTACAAGTAGGTGTATATTAACGGACACAAGGACATCATCTCTGCCTTGAACAAAGACAGTGCTGAGTGAGACTTCTGAAACAAAGAGGATACTATGTTCCAAATTTGGAATCCGAGTATTTTAGACACGCAGATTTCACTCATAATCTGAACCGCTTTCATTGTTAGAAAATTAGTTGTTACAGACAAAAAAAGTTTCCTGGTTACTGAAATATGAAAAATGTGTGCAGACTCTTCTACGACATAGTACTGAAGGAATCAGACTGCGCAACGCCTGGAAGCATCGAAACCCCGCCCATCAAAGAGTATTTCAGGGCGCTCCTAATATTGAGGTAGCTTAGGGTTTGACTTTTAAAATCTGCAAAATTTCATCTTATGTATGAAATAAACTTTTATTAACCAAGCGAGCATTTTTCTGGATGAAACAACACAAAATGTTTCTTGCTGATGTGGAACGGTGAAAGTAGGGGGTGTCGCTTCATCTCACCCTACATAGAGTGTGGAAACGCGTGGCTGGGTAGCAGGCATTCAAGTACACAGTTGGGGGTCCACAATGGCCTATTAAATTACAAAAACATCCGGATTGTAAATGTCAGCAACGCAGCTTGTGACTGATTCCGGAAAACGAATTCAGCAAGTAACTGCGATAACCAGGTTATGTGAGATTCTAACAACTCTTGACTAGGATACTTAATTGATATACCACGGAGGAAAGGAAAATATGTGGGTAGAGTAGATGTATGGATAGAATAACTACAAGCACAGTTAGCGATTCCACGAAAAGCGTGCAAACACCAAAATTTTAGGAATATTATATGCCAACCCATTTTCATTCACAACGAGGAAAGACATCGTTTTATTGCCTTTCTTATGACGAGATGTTGACAAAAAGCGTCCGGTTTTTGGGCTGTAAATGAGAAGATTATGGAAGTGTTCTTCTTCCTGCATGCATTCAATCACTCGGGAGGTATAAGATCGGAATCACTGTTCGGACTTGTGAAGCACCCTTCAGACGTCTTGAGAACCGCATTAAAACCCGTTTTGGTAAGGACACTGAGGAAGTGTCCTGGACCTTGCACATTCGTAGTAAGCCTAACATTAATAGATGACAACAATCGGCGGGAAATTTTGAGCTGAAGAGAGACTTATTTTAGTGTTCTAGTGGTTTTCTTCGAGACTTGTTCTAATGCAAAGTGCCGAATCCCAACTGTAACAAGTTGGTGCTTGATAGTTGATTCGGCTAGTGGTAAAATGATGCGGTCTCCCTGAATACGGCCTTTAGAAGGTAAAGAGCTCTCCAAGACAATGTGTACCGGTTTCCGCTGTTAATAACCTTTTCTATTTATTTAACCAAACCTTTATTTGATAATTAATAACCTTTATTTGATAATTAATGGCAAGGGACTGCTAGTTAATTATAAAGGTGAAATTATAAGAACTTAGCTTGCACATTAGGAAGACAGTGATGATCGTATATTGTATTTTTGTTTGTTAAAAAAGAGTTTGTTGACGAAGACTGTCATGGTTGCCCTTTTTTATTTTCCCAACTACACGGCATTTTTATAATTTTTCACATAAAAAAATACGTAAAGATAGGTTGCAAAAGATTATTTTATTTTATTTTATTTTGCAACTGCATCTTTAATGTTCCCTAGTTATGAATTTCCATCTCTATGAGGAGGCAAAAATTTCACTTTAGTGTATGGTTCAAACTCCCGCCATGCCTGTTTTCCACTGATTATACTCGATCACAAAGCGTGAGCAGCAGTCTGTGTTCTCTCTCCCTCATTTACTCTATGCTATAGATTTGTCCATTCTCTTTTACGCTGGTGCTTCTGCGGCACTCCTCAGGATATTTGAATTGCATGTATTTTATATAAGTTCTCCCAATTTGCATGTTTCCCTTTTGTCTGTAATACAACAAGGACAAATGAATATTCAGATATTCTTCAACAGTTCAATATGGATGTTCTGGAATCGACACGCATTTACATACGAGAAATGGTCTCGCAAGCCGGTCCACAAATGAAAGTTCTTCTGATGGATAAAGAAACTGTGCGTTTTTTTAACTTTGTCCGCTTTAGATTGTGTGTTAAATTATTATGAATGAATATTTAGCCGGGAATATAACTTTTGGATTGAGCACTTTCCCAAGAAACATCTGACCAATACCGATTATAGTTAACTCCAAGAGAAAGTTTACCGCCCAAAAATTAATTTATTATCATGTCTCTGCGTAACACTTAACAAGGACACGCTAGAATGGTTACTGTATTTCTCAGCTTTCAGACTGCAATTGTCTCGTGTGCTTATGCCCAGAGTGAAATGATGCAGAAGGAAGTATACTTATTCGAACGGATCGACAGTGTTGCCCCGAGAGAGCCCATCAAGCATCTCAAGGTTTATTTCCTAAATCATTTGCTGATGTGCGCATTTATATATTTTTGATTTTTTTAAAGAAGTGCTTCATTTAGTGCATTGTGTTCGTTCGACCCACTGCTGCTAATATTCAACTTCTATGCGAGGAGTTGAGGAACCCGAAATACGCTCAGTATTATATTTGTAAGTTATTTGTCTCTGTAATACAGTGCATCAATAAGATCGGACTTCACAATCCAGAGTCCTTTTTGGTGTGTGTTGGTCCTACCCGGACCTCAAAATTGTCATAGTCACCTAGTCAGACCTCAAAATTCCAACGACCTCTCTTTTGCATTGAATATATTGTTTAGATTTTTCCAACATAGTCAATAAATCGGATGTCAAGTTGCTGGCCGAAGCAGACGAACAGGAAACGGTGAGATTTACCTATTTACGCATTTGATCATATGCATTTCATTGTCTCTCCATTATATTTCTAATTATTCTCCGTCTATCAGGTTCGTGATGTGCAAGAGTTCTTCATTGACTCGATCCCTTTGTCACGTCAACTGCTGACCCTTGGGATGAGTAACGTGTACGATTCGTCTCTCAAACTGTCCACTGAATCCTTTCTACGTATTAAACAAGGACTTCTCTCCTTGCTTCTATCGCTCAATAAGACGCCTACGGTTTGGTTAGTTGTCTAGCTAATTGATACTTTACCGATAATTCCATGAATTGTTTCTCTATTATTTGCTTTCTGGTGTTTGAGGAAATATATATTTGTTGGGTTCATTGATGTTCATGTTTAGTTATCAAAAGTCGAGTGATATCTGTGAGCGCCTCGCTGATGAAATCGTACAAGTGAGCCTTTTTTATCTCCCGCCACACCTGCTTCAGGTTTCCCTCAAATACATATAATTTTGCGTTTGTGACTTATGATTTACTACAGAGTTTATCCAGGTTGTTCGTCGTGAAGAGGCTTTATTTCGTTCCGGGAAAGAGGACACACTGTTACTGATTATTGACCGTTCCGAGGATGCAATTACACCTTTGCTTAATCAATGGACTTACGAAGCGATGGTCAGAAAATTACCTTTCCGTATTTGTTTTAAGGGAACGTTCTTGCAGTGTATTCTTGTCTGATGTATTCCTCTATCGTACTTAACTAGGTTAGTTATCAGCTAATTATCATAAAGGTGTAATACATTACTGTTCAGGTGCACGAATTGATTGGCTTGAAGAACCACCGTGCAGTTGTGGAAGGAGAAAGCATTGTTCTCCAAGAAATACACGACGAATTTTATGCCAGTGTAAGTCTTTATCTTTTCTATTTTTTTCCTTTCTGTTCTTCTAATGTGTGTCACTCGAAATTTATGAACTTTTTCAGAATGTCTGTTCCAATTTCGGTGAAGTGGGACAAAGGATCAAGGTACTAATGGAAGAATTTCAAAAGAAGGTACTCTTTGCCAATTATCTTATTACGAAGTTCACAAGTTTCTTTTCCTGAATATATTTTCCATGAACTTGTATTATGCGATATCGAAGGAATGACTATTAAGGCTCAAATACACAAGAATGTTGGGTCAATTGCTGATATGAAAAGCTTCGTTGATGAATATCCACAGTTCAAGAAGATGTCGGGTAGGTTATTGCCACGATCGGGTATTCTGTATTCTGTACGTAGGCCTGAGCCTGATATAGTGTAGGGAGGTGATTAACGTCATTATCGATGCTAACAAAAGTATCTATTCCAGGAACGGTATACAAGCATCTGTCGGTCACATCGGAGCTCAGCCGAGTGGTTGGAGCGCATAATTTATTGGAGATCTCTGAATTAGAGCAGTCGATTGTAGCTGAAGGTGACCATTCGAAATGTCTGGATGCGATAAAGAATCTCCTTCTACATCCGAAGACGTCCAGATTGGTCAGTGACTGGAGGTAGAAACAATGCTTAGTGCTACAAATTTCTTTAACAGCGAATTCGCGCACCTAAACGATTTCCGTGCGAATTTTCATGTATAATATTTTATAAGACGTGCGTGCCCGATGTAGTTCAACACCTATACTTTGGCAGTAAATGAACTTGCAGAATGCTATCAGACTTGTTCTACTCTACGCACTACGATTTGAAGGACACGCCAGTAATGATACGTCCGGATTGGTGTCCATGCTGCGATCGAAAGGCATGTTTCTAGTTTCATGTGCGCCAATAGTTTGTTACTACTTGTAGATGCTCAGGAATCACCTTCGGTTTTTGCTTCATTCTCAATATTCTAGTTTACAGAGCCTGGTGCTGCGAATCTTGTCCGTGCCTTGCTACGATTTGGAGGTGCAAGCAGAAGAACGAATGATTTGTTTGGCAATCAGTCAACGGTTGAAATGACAAAGAGGTTTGTTTGCCGATCTTCTGTTAGGTCTTCTTTGTCTAGAAATCAAAGTCGATTTCAATTTGTCCGCGTTATTCAGTTAGTCAGTTCAAGTTACCTATTTTTGTTTGGTATGCCCCTTTGTCTTTTATTAAAGTTTTCATTTAGCCATTTCAGACTTAATTAGTCTGTAGAAGCTGCAACTGCAAATAATTTTTTTTAGATTTATTAAAGGACTGAAAGGAGTGGAGAATATTTATACGCAACATGAGCCTTACTTGTGTCAGATTATGGAAAGTCTTTCGAAGGGCCGAATCAACGAACAAACCTACCCGAAACACAGCTCTTCACAGTTTGGGTCTGTTTTCGTACATTCCTTCAAGCAGTTGCCAGTCAATGTTTATGGCTCACATGACGATTTTCTATTGCAGATCTCGGATTGATAATGTGATATTCTTCATTGTTGGAGGCGCAACTTATGAAGAGATGTGCCGTATCCGAAGTGCCAACGAAAAAAGGAAAACACAAGGGGGACCCTCATTTTTGCTTGCTTCAACACACATGCTTAACACACAGAGGTATGTTTTAAGTTAAGCCAGGCTTGAAGCCACTGAGGTAGTCTAATTATAAGGTTTATGAGAATTCTACCGTTGAATTATGAATCTCGTGGTGGTCTGTGCAGGGGAGTTCCCTTTTGTCAATATTGGACTTTTTTAGTTTTCTGGAGCAACTGGAGCACATTGGAAGTGGATCGCATTAACTGATGTGGTTTGACCATTCATCGTTCCGTATCAGTGTAAACTCAGCTATTCTTTATTCAGCAAGTTCACTTTCCTATGTAGTTTTCTCGTTTTAGTTAATATTAGCTGATAAAGAAACTTTTGATTATAGTTGTGTTGTTTTCATTTATCTACTTTCAATCGCGGGTCCTGTATTTATTTATTTATTTTTCCTTTGTTTGTTTGCGAGAGAACCAGAATCTACTTTGTGTACCGTCTAGTCGTAGCAAAGGAATAAACATTTTTATGTTTTTGATTTCCGTATTACTTTGTATTATTCTCTTCTCCTGAGCATTTGCAAAAATATTGAACATAATACTTTGTACCAGTGATAAAGCTCCATTTCGGCTCCATTTAGTATATATATATCTCAACTCGTCAAAAAACTCTAAAATTTCTCTAAAACTATGAATATCAATTAAAATGGACATAAGTTAGAAAATTAGTTTTCTTTTCTAACCAACATTCATACACGAACGTTGTCAAAAGGTCGCAAGAGAAAGGGACCCTATTTAGGCCGAGTGCAACAAGTCAGAAGCATTACAAGCATTTTTTCCTTTTCAATCAAGTTGATCAAGGGTTGACTATATATTGATTATCTTGTCAACAGTCGATCGAGCATGATTGATTGATGAGTAAATGTTTGTGATAATCCACGGTTCGTGAGAACCGTTGCAGACCACACAGCCCAAACCAGGCCAAGCGTGACACACGGTGAGGCACACTGACATACAGCGTCGCATGTTTGAAAAAATTTGGTGAAATTCCACATTTTCAGGCCGTACTGTCGACTGCACCGTTGCCACATTCTTTTTGAATCCAGTGTTGCCACATAATGTCGGCCTCGCCGTTGCCATATTCTTTTTGAATCCACTGTTGCCGCACATAGTCGACCACACCGTTGCCACATTCTGTCGTCTTCACTGTTGCCACATTCTTTTTGAGTCCACCATTGCCGCATACTTCCGGCTTCACCATAGGTACATTCTTTTTGAATCTGACTTTGCCACATTCTGTCGACTTCACCGTTTCAGCGTTGCGACGTTCTGTCGACTTTACTGTTGCCACATTCTTTTTGAATTCGCTGTTGCCACATACTGTCGACTTCACTGATGCCACATTGTTCTTGAATCCACCGGTGCCACATACTGTTTTTGAATCCGCTTTTTGCCGCAGTCTGTCGGCTTCACCGTTGCTACATTATTTTTGAATCCACCATCGCCACAGTCTGTCGACTGCACCGTTGCCAATTCCTTTTGAATCCACCGTTGCCACATTCTGCTTCACCTATTGCCACATTCTGTTTGAATCCACCGTTGCCTTACACTGTCGACTGCACCTTTGCCACATTCTCTTTCAATCCACCGTTGCCTTATACTGTCGGCTTCCCCATTCCTACGTTCTTTTTGAATCCACCGTTCCCACATTCTGTCGACTTCACTGATGCCACATTCTTTTAGAACCCACTGTTGCCGCATAATGTCGGCTTCACCGTGGCTGCATTCTTTTTGAACCCGTTTCCACATTCTCTTTGAATCCACCATCGACACATACTGCCGGCATCACAGTAGCTACATTCTCTTTGAATCGACTGTTGCCACATACTGTCGGCTTCACCGTGGCTACATTCTTTTTGAATCTGTTTCCACATTCTCTTTAAATCCACCGTTGCCACCTTCTGTCG